>JAGVSP010004509.1:0-22780 GCA_022494985.1 Micrasema minimum
CCGAGCCGTTAATTCAATATTTGAAGCGCCCTTGAGGTAAATTTATATACGAAAACGGCGCTATATAAAATTATCCATAATAATAATAATAATTTAATCCATTTTTTGCCCCAGTAAAAGTGGTTCGCCTGTATCGATGGTTTACGTATTATTTACGGTATTTTCAGCCCTTCTACGTAGTTGATAGTTGATTAGCCTAGTTCTATTTCGATAGAGGACACGTTGGAAATACATATCTGATATTGTACGTATTCCTTGTCACGTGTTGGCTCGGTTCTGCACTTCGGTGTACTAATCTGATCTAATCCATTTTATTCCACGTGCTGGAACACGGTACAGCTGTGTTTATGCTATGCGGTACCATTTCAACTTACGCCTTATTCATATCGTTGACTGCAAACAGCTTTTTCAACATCAAGCATTGATGTGAATAAAACTAAACTTAAAGCTAAACAAAAAATAAATTTACTCTCAAAATGAAACCGCCCGCGCCCGCTCAACTTTACATGCTTTTAATATTCCTCGTTCACAAAAATACGGAACAAATTTATTAGTACCTATACATCAGTGTTTCCCAACCTGTGGTCCGCGGACCCCTGGGGGTCCGCGAATATATGTATGGGGGTCCGCAGTCACATCTCTGGACCATTTGACAACTTTTTTTAAAAAAATATTTGTTTATGGACAGCCAACAGACATACACTTATATTAATTTCTAAAAATAACGTCCACTTATAGGCTATCTCTTAACTATCTAAAAAGAAGTACTTACTAATTATTGTTGCAAAGTACCCATTTAGTGCATAGTTGCTTATGCAAAATAAATAATAAATATATAAAAATAATAATATAATAATAATAAATAATAATATATAAAGGGAATGTCACATATTTCAATATAACAAAAAAAGCCAATTCAACTATCTATCTTATTAAAAAAGCTTTTTCATACATAACACCAAAAAATGCTATTACAAAATATATAAATCCTACATCAGACCGATGCTGGAATATACGGTTTTCAGATATGGAGTCCCTACTTTGCTAAGGGATATCGATATGTTGGAAAGAGTCCAAAGACGGGCCACTAAGTTATCTCCTAGCCTAATGAGCAGAGACTAGAAACTCTTGGTCTCACAACACTGAAGAAAAGACGGGAAAGGGGTGATTTATTTGAAACATACAAAGATAATGAACCGTCACTATAAGTGTAATAAATTGTGTGAAATCTTTAAACTGAAAAAACAACGCACGACTTCGAGGCCACAACCTAAAGCTGGAGAGACCCGGTTTAATCAGAACCAAGAAAAACATTTCCTGAGCAACAGGGTGGTAGATAGCTGGAACGGGCTACCGCAGGAGCTGGTCATTGCGAATAGTGTGAACGGGTTTAAGAATGGACTGGACAAGTTTAAACCTAACTAACTGTCCGATTTAGGCATATCAGCTTTAAGCTGCTCGCCTAATATTAAATAATAATAATAATAATAATAAATATTTTATTCGTCGTAAATTTAGTTTCACAAAAGCAACACCAACCTTCCCATGAATAGAGTCTGGTCAGGATATTTTTATATTAGTGAATAAATTTTAAGATAAGACCCTATTAACCGTGTTGGTGTTGCTGTTGTGCGTTAATTATTAACGTATTTTTATTATTTTTTAAATTTTGTATTTGTAGTAGGTACTATTATAAAGTAAATGGTCCCAAAATTTATTGCTGTTTAACGCTGCTATACATTACGGTTACCTATACAGGGTGTAAACAAAACTCGATGTACAACCCGAAAAAACCGGTGAATCTACATCGTATTTGCAGACGATTGTGTAATATGACTTTTTTATCTGAGCTTGAATAATTTTTTTTTTCTTCTCACAAAAGTTTTCATAAGTATGGCAGATTAAGTAAAATTGCTCAAATTCTTATAAAAAGGCATTTTTTAAATTTCGTTTTCTTTATGGATAGTATTAATTTGACTAAATACATGATATTTGATAACAATATGCAAAAAAAAATCAACTTCATTCTTAATTTTCTCGAAAACTAAGGGTCAAATAAAAAAAATGTATTCTTCAAAATCGACTCCAAATATTATGTAGATTAACTCGTTTCCCGCTTGTACATCGAGTTTTGTTACACCCTGTATAACAATCTAACTAACTAGCTCACCATCACTCCATTCAGGCAGAGAGGATAGAACGCCACACCACTCTGTCCTGGCATACTTTTCTTGCTTCCTCCACATTCATACATCTTCTCATGCACGCACGTCGATTATTCCGACTCCTCACATTCCCACTTTCAAGCACTCGTTTTACTTGATCATGCCATATAACAATTTCCGTCTAAAAGTCACGATTCATTTGGAACACTAAGAAAGTTTATTTTGCCACGCAGAATCGTATTTTTTTTTACACGAAGTCAATAAAATAAATTACCTAAATCAATTGTGTAATAACAATCTTATTATTATGTGTGTTGTACGCTTTTAGAATTTAGGTCGTAAAAAATATACGTTTATCGTTATTCAAATCAGAGATTCAGTAATGAAAGTTCCTGCTTATTTGTCACGCAAAGCGGTAAAAAAAAAGTGAAAAAATAACTAACTAACTAACCATCACGCCATTTCCCCGAAGGGGTAGGCAGAGAGGATAGAACGCCACACCACTCTGTCCTGGCATTCTTCTCTTGCTTCCTCCACATTCATACATCTTCTCATGCACGCACGTCGATTATTCCGACTTCTTACATGCCCACTTTCAAGCACTTGTTTTACTTGATCATGCCATGTCTTTCTCGGCCTTCCTCGACTTCTACATCCAGGCACAGTCGCATCATATATTTTTTTTAGCCGTTCTTTCATCATCATCCTTCGCTCTTCATGACCGAACCAACGTAAAAGACCTTTCTTAATTTTGTCGATAATTCTTATCTCAGCCTTGCATTCTGCTCTAATTTCAACATTAGTGCACCTATCATACATAGTTTTACCACACATTCGCCTGAGAGATCGCATTCCAACTGCATTCAATTTACTTTCATCCTTATTTTTTCCAACTCCATGCTTCGCTTCCATACATAAGGGTTGCTACCAGAACTCCATTATGCACTGGAAAATAAGTCCTGAAAATACGTTATAAATAGAAATTAGACCTGCATCCGTCAGATGGATTTATCACTTTAAGACCTTCCCCTAACTTTGATGGCCAAAATACTGATTTCATACCGCGGACCTTTCGAATCCGAATCTCGGTTAAATTACTATAATATATTTCATTTTATATCCCTACAGAGATGAGGTAGAATTTTTTTCAAATTCAGGAACATGGATATTCGAGCGTTTACAGGGCTTGTGACCTGTAATTGGCTGGGTTAAGTGGCCATTTGATGTACTACAACATTCCCCATTCCTCCCATCATCTGATAACCATTTATGACAATTTTTTTAAACTACTATATATATTGAATTTGTACAGAACCTTTCACATTTGAGTTTGTTTTTCGACAATTTTCAACATTTTTTCTCTCTGGTGACATCTGTTGAAAAGATTGTTAAGCATTTTCTGGCAATCATCTTTATTGGTGTAGGTAAGGCTCTTTCGAGCTTTATTACTTACTAGAAGAAGACGCCTGAAGATGTCTCTCCATTTTTTGTTTGCTTTTATATTTTAACCAGTAAATCTTTTTAACAACATTTTGAAATGTATACAAATACTTGTAGACAAACGCTCGAATATCCATATTCCTGAATTTGAAAAAAAATCTACCTCATCTCTGTAGGGATATAAAATGAAATATATACCTACTCGTCTTGGGGAAAAATCCAGATTTGCGTACAAGTGTTTGAACACGCCCAAAGTGTACTATTGTATAGTTATAAACAACATTTTGAGTGTGTCCAAATACTTGTAGACAAAAACTGGATTTCACCCATTACGGGCTAATAATTACAATCTGACATCTCAACAGAGAGACGAGAAACTTGGAAGGGAATATAGATATCTAGGCGTTTACAGGGCTTATGACCTGTCATTAGCTGGGTTAAGTGGCCACTTGATGTATTACAACATTCCCCATTTCACCTAGTATTTGATATCCCATATCTGCCAATATACAGTAAAATGGCGCGACGCTTCACATGTGAACTCTCTGTCATCCATTGAGAAAATTGCTAAGCATTTTAGCAGAAAACTTTAATGATTGCAAGTGAGATTCTTACCGAATTATATCACCTACTAGGAAAAACCTGAAGATGAATCTTTAATTTGTTATGCTTATGACTTTTACCAGCTAATTTTTATAAACAACATTTTGAGTGTGTCCAAATACTTGTAGACAAAAACTGGATTTCACCCATTACGGGCTAATAATTACAATCGGCCACTTAACCCAGCCAATGACAGGTCATAAGGCCTGTAAACGCCTAGATATCCATATTCCCTTCCAAGTTTTTCGTCTCTCTGTTGAGATGTCAGATTGTTATTGTATAGTTATTTTCTCCAGACAAATTCTTGTATTAAACAAATCTAATTAATGTTTTTCACCGTTCTTCCTTGCCCCCTAATGTGAGTATAGAAGCTAGGCCGAAATATAAACATATTCATCTTCTCACCCCGATCGTCCCGTCACCCAAGAATAGCGGAATTAACTGGCTCGAAATAAAAAATTAAAGGCAATTTGCTGACACACTATCTCCTGCATATTGTATGCGATGCCTGGAATGGAGTTCTGCTGTCGTAGATGAGATACATTACCGTGAATGACTATAGTTACACGGATTGGTAATGTGTTTATTGTGTGTTAATGGCATGTTGTCAACCCTTCTGAAGGCTTTCATTTCAAAGGGGGTTGAGATTCCCGCATTGCTTTTTCTGCCAAATCTTCCTACTTCTCTTTGCTCCCTTGTGATCAAATTTGTAATTGATGGCGCGTTATTTAGGCCTTAAGTTGTAAATTCATAACAGAATGATTGAATAAGTTGCGTGTCGATCGTGCAGGGCTGAGATAACCATTATCGACAAAATTAAGAAAGGTCTTTTACGTTGGTTCGGTCATGTTAGAGCGAATGGATGATTAAAGAACGGCTAAAAAAATATATGATGCGACTGTGCCAGGATGTAGAAGTCGAGGAAGGCCGAGAAAGACTTCGCATGATCAAGTAAAACAAGTGCTTGAAAGTGGGTATGTAAGAAGTCGGAATAATCGACGTGCGTGCATGAGAAGATGTATGAATGTGGAGGAAGCACGAGAAGTATGTCAGGGCAGAGCGGTGTGGCGTTCTATCCTCTCTGCCTACCCCTTCGGGGTAATGGCGTGATGGTTAGTTAGTTAGTTAGTTAGCGTGTCGATCGGTCAGAACAGAAAATAAACGCATATTATGACGTAATATAATAATATTTGGTTTGACTTTTCAATCGTTAAAATTTTCGGATAGGTACCCATGTTTTCTAAAATCTTTGTTGTTCTTTCCGCGTGATCATGATGTACAACCGGGATATCTTGAAATCGATAAAGATGTCGATTCTTCTCTCCGATACAAGACATTTTGTTGTTACGGATGATGATTAAATTGGGAATATTGACTTCAGGGGGTGATATGTTCTTTTATAAATTATTATTAGCCCGTAATGGGTGAAATCCAGTTTTTGTCTACAAGTATTTTTTGGACATAACTCACTCACATAGTTGTTTATAAAAATTAGCTGGTAAAAGTTATTAAAGCATAACAAAATTGAAGAATTCATCTTCAGAGGCGTTTCCTAGTAGGTGAAATAATTCGGTAAGAAACTCACTTGCAATCATAAAGGTTTCTGCTAAAAATGCTTTAGCAAATTTCTCAATGGATGACAGAGAGTGTTACACATGTGAAGCGTCGCGCCATTTTACTGTATATTGGCAGATATGGATATCAAATACTAGGTGAAATGGGGAATGTTGTAATACATCAAGTGGCCACTTAACCCAGCCAATGACAGGTCATAAGCCCTGTAAACGCCTAGATAATCCATATTCCCTTCCAAATTTCTCGTCTCCTGTTGAGATGTCAAATTGTAATTATTAGCCCTAATGGGTGAAATCCAGTTTTTGTCTACAAGTATTTGGACACACTGAAGACACTCAAAATGTTGTTTAATAAAAATTAGCTGGTAAAAGTTATAGAAGCATATACAAATTGAAGATTCATCTTTCAAGCGTTTCCTAGTAGGTGAAATAATTCGGTAAGAATCTCACTTGCAATCATAAAGGTTTTCTGCTAAAATGCTTAGCAATTTTTCTCAATGGATGACAGAGAGTGTTCACATGTGAAGCGTCGTGCCATTATTACTGTATTTATGGCAGTATGTGGATATCAAATACTAGGTGAAATGGGGAATGTTGTAAAATACATCAAGTGCCACATAACCCCAGCCAATGACAGGTCATAAGCCCTGTAAACGCCCTAGATATCCATATTCCCCTTCCAAATTTCTGTCTCTGTTTAGATGTCCCAAATTGTATTTTACTTAATATTCACAGCTTTAATGAGGAAAAAAAAAAATCTCTTTTTTTTCAATCTCGGATAAAAACTCACATTACACATTAAACTCCAATAATATGATGTAGGTTCACCATTTTTCGGTTGTTACTCAAGTTATATAATATAATGCTGACAATTGTTAATTCCATGTAGATTTAATAAGTCGGTAAATGCTGGGGGCTGAGCACACTCGGTCTAAATATCAAGGTCCCCACCAGTTTAATGTGGTGGACTGGTGTTTCATCAGCTGGGGGCGAATACACGTCGCGGCGACGTGCGAGCATGCGGACGCTCGGAACCTGAGGCCAGTGGAGCGGGCGCGCGCCAGCTAGAACCCGCCTCCGCGGGGGACTAGGGAGATTCGGGTGCCTAGGCTGTGGACAACCATTACACTTCGTCGAGCCAAACTACTTCTTTTCCCCATATGAATTACTAACTTGCTCAATTTCCAATTTGTCAAAAATTAACTGAGAAAACCACGGTACAGCCGACTGCCACATTTCTGCCCAAGAAACATGTTTCCAATTCTTTCCTATGTCGAGATATTAAGAGCGTAATCCACCACTTTGCGCCGGTTATTGTAAACATAAATTATAACTTTTTGAATATACAAACATTAGAAAATAGAAGAATATTAAATGATTTGCTCTTTCTGTTCAAAGTATTAAAATCTATGTTTGATTGTTGTCAACTAACAAATTTAATTAGTATACGAGTGCCTGGTCGAGTTACTCGTAGTAATGCACTATTTTACTGTAGCCAATCATCGACCAATTACAGTGCTAACTCACCGATACGAAGAATGCACGCACTGGCTAACAAGTATACTAACAAGTATATAGATGTTTTCAACACAAATCTAGTGTATTTTAGGGAACAATGTCTGGATGCCATCTCTGGCGGTAATGAATAGCTACCTACTGTGTAATCATTTGAAAATGTCTATGTAAAAGCCCTATGGGCGTAAAAACAATTAAATAAATAAATATCTAAAATGTGTGAAAAAACCATCGCTCTAATGGAGAAAATCTAGGAATACAAACACATGGGAATGCGGCCGCGAGTCACATGGTGCAGTACGCTCTTAAAGTTTAAAATATCCAGTATTAATGTAACAGTACCAAAATTAAATCACATTTTTGCGATTTCCCAAAAGTTTACTTTTGTGAGTTACTGCAGTTTAGTATTCATGGTGTAATATATCCAAAAAGTCATGTCAGCAAGTCATTTAATGATTCATTCGGTAAAACACATCTATAAGTTTCGAAATGTAAATGTTTTCTTACCAATAAAACTTACATGTCCCAACCTTATTTAAAACAATATTGAGACAGAGACAGCCATTAATTTCTCTCAACGTTTTTAGTCCCTTAGTTATCTTCTTGAATGATGAGTCTATTGGTTATTGTAATAGAATGGTGTATTGTCTATGAGTAAAAGTCTTGGGTAGCTTCATCAGCCACGTTATTCTGTAACTAGAACCAGAATAACTCTGCAGGACTGTTAGGTGGTTGGGGAACTGTTTAATTAGCCAGGAAGTGGGTCACAAGGTACACACAAAACTTGATGCATTGTGTATTTACTTAACAGTAAAATCACTTATGACACTGGCATTTCTTTTTGGACCTGTAAATATTTATTTTTATCTAATTTATTCACATAAAAATATTTGATTACAGTATAGTTGAGATAAATTTCTCACTGGGACGACCGTTCTGAGGACTAATTTTACAAATATTTTTTAGTATTCTTTTTATTATGTTGACTGCCATCTGTTGGTAAAGCAGTGAACCCTGTACTTAAGTACCTACTCCATAGATGGCGCTGAAGAAATACAAGTATTTCTTTACATACATATAATTGTCGTATTTTGTTTATAATATTTTCAGCTAAAATATCCAGAAACGACAGAAATGAGATAGAAAATCTGTACATATGTATTTTAAATTAAGTAACATTCCCATTATTCCTTGTAAATATCTATAAATTTACTGTGTTAAGTAAAAAAATTAATATTTATATTGACACTTGATTATGCGTAATATTGCCAAAGTATATTTGTAAATAGGATAACTGAATATTATGAATGCATTTGACATTTTTAATTATGCTCAGGGCGACAGACAGATGATTAGTTATAGAAAATAAATATGTAAAAATCTATCAAAATGTTTGATTTTTTATGTGTGATATATTTAGTGTTATGTTGTAAATGGAAAAATTCCATTTGAAATGTGATGTAATGTTTTTAAAGTTTATTTATTTCACAATTATTTCTAACAATATTTAGGTTTTTACACAAATTTATTTATCAATTAAACGACTTTACGATATTGATAGGATGTTACTTCGAAGACACCTAAAAGGATACTAACTATTGGCAAGCAAAATCAGGCTTATATAGGAGAACGCCAATTACTTAGGTGTTCTAGAAGCGGAGCGGCCATTGAGATGAAATAACATGGAGTCAACTTTGAGGGGGAAAGTCACTACTTCCGAAAATGAACTTGAAAACCAAAATTTTCTGTGAAAGCAGAAAAATAAAACAAAAAATCACAAGAACATGGGTGCAATCCGTTTATAAATCGGATAATTAATAACAGAGATACATTAATTCAAAGTTTGATTTTTGTCAAGACCTTGTATGATAGGCGATCAGTGACTTCCCCGATCGTACATGGAATAAAAATTATAAATGATTGTATCTCGCTTATTAATCATCAGATTTACAAACGGATTGCACTGACGGTTTTGTGATTTTTCGCTTTATTTTTCTGCATTCACAGTTTTTTTTTAAAAAAGCCCATTAGCGACACACCGACACACAACAAAACAGTTACCGACTGGGAAAACAGTAACCTGCAATCTACGGTATCTGCCGAGAGCCGCTAATTTTATATTTTGCCACTGCGTAAACTGCCGGTAAAACCTGCCGGTAATGGCTATTTTTATGTTTTGTCGTACATCGGAGTGTCGCCCACCTATTTTGTTTTTTTTATATTTTAAGGTTTATTATTATTGTTATTATTATTATGGACGTCGCTAGAATCTTTAAACAATATAATTTGAAACATAAATAAACCAATTTTATGATAATATGGAATGTATAAATTATTTTAACAACGAAATCTTTTTCAATTTGTTACAAAAATATATTTTACATTATGACATTGAGAAAATATAAAAATAGTCAAAAATGAAATTTATTAGACCATGAAATGTAAATAATTTGAAAGTGGTACTAGAAAGAAAGGTGCTTGGTAGAATAAAAAAGTTTTTTTTTAATGAATTTAATTTTAGCTCAATTTTTCAAAATACTTTACAAAACGTTAGTATTTTTAAAAATTGTTTTTCAAGTTCAAAATTCTTGGTGAAACCGATTTTACATGATCATATTTAAGTTAAATGCTAAAAGCTTATGATAGTTTTAATGTTCTTTTATACTTCTGAAGGTAATATAATTACCAATAAATTAGCTTAATTAGTTTATACCTGAGAATCAAAAAACCTCATCTTTGAAACCATTATTTTAGTGATTTTTGCTGTAGTTTCATTTTTGGTCACCCTTAAAATATGAATTTTATTGCTGAAATCGGGGATAATTGTCAATAATATTTCAAAGTATAAATCTTTTATAATTATCCAATAACATAATCCCCTGAAGTGCAATTAATGCAACCTAATCCATACAAAAAATATATATATTGAGTGGTCTATATGTGCTAATGTTGAATATAATGTCTATATTACTCATGACGACTCATGAGTGCATTCAATATATCGACGCCTTCTACGTATAATATCGTAACCCCCACAAAATGCGATTTTACAGGAGGAGCATTTGAAAATATTTTCGTTCGTATGCACTGGTTGTAGATACGACAAAATACGCCCCAAAAAAGCCCTTATTATTCGCAAAATAATTTTTTTGTTTTGGTAGAATTAAGGATATAGTTAAATACAAACGAAATCCACCAAAAACTCAAAATCGACAATTTGTGGGTTACGATATTATACGTAAGAGGCGTCGATATGTATTAAGAGATTATTATAAGTGGTCAAATTGTTACTAGAATAGTCAATAAACATACTTTTTTATTACTTGGGTTTTATTCAATATAATATTTCAATTATTTATTTTATTTATTTCCACCTCGCAGCATAGTGGTAGCGCATCTGGCTACTGTGCATGAGGTCGCGGGTTCAATTCCCGTCGGGGGTCAACATGAGATATTTATTTACATGTGATTTTGATATTAATATTTCATGTGTGATACCTTGGACTGGTACTGAAGCGTATGACTGATCATCTTATCTTCATGCAATAAAATGATCTAGATACACTTGCACTTGGCGTACCGATGCAGTGCCCTATGCACCGTTGGGTGTGGATGAGGGAAAGTAGTGCAGTTCCCCTACTTGATAATTTGTAATTAAGTACCAACTAAAAAAAAAACAAAACTAAAACAGATAATTTTTTTACTGTAATTTAAAAAACTTGACATTTCTCAGTGTCAACAAAATGTCAAAATTTTCAAGTAAAGTGAAGAAATTGGATAAAATTGATGAGGAGAAAGTGAACAATGATGTGGACGATGATGACACGACGATGATGAGATCCCGGTTTCGAGCTTCGAAGACAGAGGCCCGGCGACAAGAATCGCCGACAGAAGACTTGACGGGAGATCTTGGTTCGATGACAGCAGCCTGACACCCAAGGACGAAGGAAGTTTACCAGGAGACAATGATGGAAGGATACTTATTCCTAAGTAGGCCACAGTATCATAATATATTTTCCTCTCAAAATAATGTTGATTGTAAACCGCTGGTTTTATTATTATTATCACTATTTGGAAGTCTGTTTACAAGAGACAGAAATGTGGATAAGGACATTGAGAGAAGGGTTAGTGCCGGAAACAGAGTTAATGGTGCCTTGAAATCGATAGTGGCAAATAAGAACTTATCGAAAGAAGCAAAATTGGCAGTACACAACGGAGTTCTGGTACCAACCCTAATGTATGGTAGTGAAGCGTGGTGTTGGAAAAAGAAGGATGAAAGTAGACTGAATGCTGTTGAAATGCGATCTATGTGTGGTAAGACTATGCATGATAGGTGTACAAATGTCGAAATTAGAGCAGAGTGCAAGGCTGAGATAAGTATTATACACAAAATTAAGAAAGGGCTTTTACGATGGTTTGGTCATGTGGAGCGAATGAGTGATGAAAGAACGGCTAAAAAAAGTTTAAATGCAAGTGTGCCTGGGTGTAGAAGCTGCGGAAGGCCGATGGCATGACCAAGTACGTCAAGTACTTGAAAGTGTACATGTAAAAAAGTCGGAATAATCGGCGTATGTGAAGATGTATGAATGTAGAGGAAGCAAAGGAAGTATGTCAGGACAGAGTGGTAAAGCATTCTATCCTTTCTGCCTACCCCTACGGAGAAATGGCGTGATGGTTAGTTAATTAGTTAATTATCACTATTTTAGATAATTTATTTATACGTGGTGTAACAAAACTCGTAGCACAACATGAAAACTGGTGAATCTACATAATATTTGGAGTCGAATGGGTAATATGACTTTTGAATCTAGATTGAAAGAAAGAATTTTTTTTCTTCTTGTAAAAACATTCATAAGGAAAAATTGCACAAATTCTTATTTAAATGCTGGTTACAGATAGTATTCATTTGATTAATTAAATTATATTTTATAACAAAGGTACTAAAATAACTTCTTTCTCAACTTTCTCGAAAACTATGGGTCAAATCAAAAAATTTTATTCTACAAAATGGACTCTAAATAATACGTAGATTCACTGGTGTCCCGCTTGTACATCGAGTTCTGTTACACGGTATAGCGCCGTTTTCATTTAAATATACCTCAAGAGAACTGTTGGATAATTTTTTTTATCAATTATTAATGGTTTGGGAAAATTCAAGTGAAAAAAAGAAGTCATTCTGTAAATAAAATAATGATTATTTATCATTTAAACATTAATTTTAGGATGCCAGGAGACGACGGACCGCCTTGTCCATGTTGGCTAAGAACTTTACTCTTTATAAAAGTTTACTGGAAAACGATTGTTCTTGTAGCCACTCCAATTTTGTATTCGCCGATCATCATCAACAACTATAGACCGGTAAATAATTACTAATACATTTCTACAGTGAAACAGTTCATTGTTACAGGCAGTTTTACTAAGACGCTTTTCTTAGAAATAAGAAAATTTCTACTGAATTTTTTTATTTGTTTATACATCACTTTATGATTCATACTAAGAGATCTTCCGAAAATTTGTCATAATGTATGGTTATCAGATGATGGGCAGAATGGGGAATGTTGTAATACATCAAGTGGCTACTTAACCCAGCCCAGACAGGTCATAAGCCCTGTAAACGCCTAGATAATCTCGTTTCCAGAGATCTGTCTCTGTTAAGATATCAATAATATTTGAAATTAGCCCATATGAGTATAATCCAGTAATTTGTCTACCAGTATTTGTACACATTCTAATTGTTGTTAAAAATGTTTTATATTACAAAAGATAGTCTTAACACCTAACTTTCACCACAAACAGGATTTCAATCTAATCTACCTGGTGGCGATAATGGCCACGTATTGGACGCTCGCTATTCTTCCCCTTCCAGTGACGGCCTTGATCCCAATTGTCTTCTACCCAACTATGGGGATATTGGACTCTGACAAGACCGTGGACGCTTACACTAAGGAGGTTATTATGATGTTCATCGGAGGGCTGATTATCTCCATCGCTATACAGAACTCGAGGCTGCCTAAGAGGCTGGCTCTCTGGGTTGTGCTGCGTGTCGGATGCTCGCACTATCGGTAAACTAATTTTATTGAATTCAATATCATCGTCGCTTTTGAATTTTTTTCCCTGGATTTTAGATTGCATTGAAAATATATATTACATTAGACATTTGGCACTATTTCAGGTTGATATACAGCCTGTCCGCGGTCACCATGGTCCTCTCCATGTGGATATCCAACTCCGCAGCAACTTCCATGATGCTACCCATCATCATGGCCGTACTGGAGGTCCTAGAAGAGGTGAGATCCTACAGAATTAAGCTGCACACGAGGCCAGCGCAAGAAATGTTTTTGTTCAAAATGATATTTCAGGTTTATCCTTCACTTATGTAACAGAGAGTCTGCTTACTATCAGACAACTTTATATTAAAGCGGTTCTTCTATATTTTAGGGGTGTTGATAAGTTGAGTACACAGCAAAATATCAATACCAGATCTGCTAGTGACATAAATTCCTGTGTGCCTTATAGAAAGGCTAATGGTGTCGATTTTGTTGGTGTTTGTAGGTCTATCACTGTATATGGGAATAATTAAGTGCAATGGGGAACGGTAATGGGGAACGGTGATGGTTCATTAAATGCAATTTTAAATTTAAGATTTTATTTGACATCCCAAAATTATGGCTTTTGTATTAATCTTTATTTATTTATTTATTTATTTATCTACGCCCGTTGGGCATTTACAAATACATAATATTTTATACAGTAGTTTACAGTACTTATATAAATTTGAAATATAATTAAAATAAAACAAAATAAAATTAAAAACAGAAGAGCCAAAAGAAATAATACGCTGAGAAAAAACTGAAATATTTTTCATATAGAATCAAAGTAATAATATAAATAGAATAAAATTAAAATAAAGACAAATAATTATTACATAAAAATTATTACAAAAATAAAAATTACATAGAATTAAAGTAATTTATTAAGAAGGACTTGAATCTCTGGATATTGACATTAAATAAATCGATTGACCCGCAATTCTCGTTACCCAACCTGTGTAATCTGGGTATAGGAGAATGAACATAATAGTTAGTTCTACCACTGCCACAGTGGAACAGAAATAAAATAAACAAATAAACACTTGTTAAATTATAGTTATGGAAATTGTACAAAGCCTACTTTTAAATTAAAAGTACCTACTTGATTTTGCATGTGAAAAATTGTATGAAGTTGGCCATTTTCGTACAAAGTTGAAAACGTTATAATTTCCTTATTTTTCCAGCTAGACGTGGTTTTAAGATGTCGTTTAGCTGGAAATTTTGTCTATTTTCAATTTACCACAAAAAACTGGGGGCCGCAGAATTTTTTTTCCACCAATTAAAGTTCTTGTCGGAATGCGAAGATTGAATATGGAGAAAAATGAGTGTGATGTTTTAGCGAAAATTTTGCATAAAAGAACGTTTTTGGAGGGGAAAAAATAGCACTCGATACAATGATATTTTTTTTGTTATGATTAATAAGATGAGTATTTTTAATTACAGAATGGAATGGGCCGAGTGAATCTTTCACCCGAAATAGTCGACGAATTTGCTTCACAAGAACCGTGTGTAGTTTTTAACATTGATTTTAGATTAAGCAAGATTTTGAGTATCATGTCTAATCCGATGGAATCTTCATAACTTAATTTCACTGTCAATACATAGATGTCACAGATATCGCTTCCAAACTCAAATGCATTTAAAATTGGAACACATAGCATATTTGTCCACTTTGTAGCATAGTGGTAGCTCATTTGGTTACTGTGGATGAAGTCGCGGGTTCGATTCCCGTAGGGGGTGATAATCAGACAAAAAAAAAACATTTAAATGAATTAATGTGACATCATTTTAGGCGAGTAAACTAAAACTTTCTGTGAATGCAGAAAATAAGCCAAAAAAACATAAAATCATCTGTGTAGTTCATTTTTAAGTCAGATAATTAATAATCGAGATACAACCATTTAAAGTTTGATTTTTGTAAAAATTTTGTATGAAGCACGATCAGTGACATCAGATCGTATGTGGAGTAAAAACTATAAATGATTTTATCTCGCTTAGTTATCATCCAATTTACAAACAGATTGCACTGATAGTTTTGTGATTTTTAGTTCTATTTTTCTGCATTCAAAGATTTGATTGACAAGCCCATTTTACTTTCTATAATGATTACAGAAAGACGCCCACCGATATTTCTATATGCTACTTCCTAATGGTTGCCTACTCCGCATCTATAGGTAAATTGTTATTAATGCATTAAAATAAAAATTGAATTCACTAGAATGGCTAACTCAAAGAGAGCTGTCAAAACTTTGTCCCATTTGCAGTGAAAAAAACACAACTATATCTATCTTGTACTATCCAATGCTCTTTAATAATTTTGTTTCACTCTAACAAGTTGAGATTGAGACAATAATTATTGTCTAAATCTTGACATGACAGGAACGGAAGAAAATAATGTATCTATGTAAAATAAACATTGGTTTATCAAGTGTTTATCGACCCATATCGACTCGTATCTACTTAATGCAGTTATATTGGTGATACCTGTTTTAAATATAAAGAAAAATAGTTGAAAAATGTCAATAAGCCTATGAGAAATTTGATTTCAGGTGGGATGGGAACATTAATAGGGACTCCCTCTAACATGGTGTTAAAAGGAGTGTTCGAAGAGTAAGTAAATATTAATTCCTTAAAATATTTAGTAAATGATTTACAATGATAGAATAACGATTAACCAACTACACCGAAATAAGTAAACATTCAAATTAGTTATTTGAAAGTATAATATTAATTAGAGTTGAGGCAATAGACGCAGCAATCAGCAATGATAATATTATGTCACTTGGTATAATTTTCCCTTTCCACCGTCGATATAACCCTTCTATACGAAGTCTTTAGATATTAACTTTGTTTTCTAGTCGTTTCCCGAAGGCGCCGCCAATAAATTTTCTCAAGTTCATGACGTACTGTATTCCTGCTGTGATTCTAACCCACTTGTTCTGCTACATGGGACTCCTATTCACCTTCTTGGGGTGGCTGAGGTCAGCTTAAAAGAATTTATATTTGAAATGATCGAGTAAGAAAACATATCTGCCGTGTTATGGCGAAACCGCGCAATCCAAAAACGAGGCAATAGAGTTTATCGCAATTTAAGACTTTAACATGTCTGTT
The DNA here is from genome assembly GCA_022494985.1 of Micrasema minimum. Lineage (NCBI taxonomy): Eukaryota > Metazoa > Arthropoda > Insecta > Trichoptera > Brachycentridae > Micrasema > Micrasema minimum. The sequence continues at coordinate 16,498 of JAGVSP010004509.1, forward strand.
AATAATAATAACAGTTGGTTAACTTATATTGCGCCATTTATGTGAAAAATCACATCAAGGGCGCTTTACACTTAAAGATACTTTCTAATCTAAGCTCCTAGTGGCAGATTACCACTAATTTCTTGGAAAGAACTTAAGGAATCTGATGAAATAAGACATTTCTAAAAGTTTTTAGAGAGAGTTTCACTAATAGCTAAACATTCCGCAGTATAGGCAGATGAATGTTGAGGTAGGCTAGTTCTGCATTCAGCATTCAAGTAGCTAGTCACAATTTTGTATTTGTTAATGTTTTTATGGATTTGTTGATAGACCAAAAAGTGCCGCAGCAAAGAACACCCATCTTGACGAAGCCGGGAAAACCTTAATCAAAACTCTCATACACGGACAATACAGAGCTCTTGGGCCTATGACTTTTGTTGAAAAGGTATTATTATAGGTATCACAAAACTAACTATGGTTTTCATGCCCCATTGTCTCAATTGTGTCGTATTGTAAACTCAAGACGGGATCTGGACTTCTTCAGTGTGAGTCTATCAAGATTTAAACATTCACTGAAGTAGACCCGATCCTGTCTTGAGTGTGTCCACATTTTACTGTCTCGCTTTACCAATTTATAATTTTCTGTCACTTTATTTACATATTGAAATTTATTTATCCGTAAATATATATAAATAAAAAATATACATACATAATTATTTACAATTAAAATAAAAGATCAAACAATAAGTGCAGTATAAGTGTTGTAAAAGATCATTCATAAGATGTTTGACCTTTCAAGGGGAGGCCTCCGAATGCAGGACACAGGGGACTTGATCAAAAGTCGCCCCCAAAGGGAGTGGACAACCGCTTATTCCTATGTGTTTTGATTGCAGTGTGCGTTGTTTGCCTTTATTACGATTGGCTTACTATTCTTCACAAAAAGTCCCGGATTCTTCACTGGCTGGGATTATTTCACTAAAGAACCGGGGTAAGTGGTTAGTAAGTTATTACTATCATTATTAGCAGGCAGCTTTTGCTGGTGCGCCTATATATAATATTTTGTACTGCTTCTTGTCTGCCTTCTGCATCTGAACTGGCTGACCGTAGTGGAGTGGACCACTAGGCCTGGTAATTTGTTCCAGTCTGAAGCCACCCTACTGGGAAGGAAGTTTTTCATAGTCAAGTTAGATAGTCATCTTTACTGATTTTTCTCCATAACTTATTAATTCACTAGATAAATGATTCACAAATGGTAAAAAGCCAGGCGTTCCGGCTGGCTGGGTCATATTATACTGAGTATACCTCCCGAGATCCTTAGCCATGCTTGTCTATTTTACAAGGCATCAAGTTCTCGGCGCCCTGGACGTCCACTGTTGACAATCCGTCTGCAGTTTGCATCATAGTAGTGGGACGTGGACCCCACTTAGGAGGATGCACGGGAAACTGATGATTATTTGATCAAACGTTTTTCGGGTAAATTGGTGGCTTCCATAGAGTAATGGCTAAAACTCTGGGATCAAGACACGGAGGATCCGGGTTCAATTCCCAGTCAGATCACATAAATGAAAAAAAAATATTTTTCTTATATTATTGATATCCCAACAGAGACAGAGACACTCTGGAAACGAATGTGGGTTATCTAGGCGTTTACAGGGCTAATGACCTGTCATTGGCTGGGTTGAGTGGCCACTTGATGTATTACAACATTCCCCATTCCGCCCATCATCTGATAACCACACATGACAAATTCCGAAAAGTTCTATATAAATTGAATTTGTACAGAACCTTCCACATTTGAGTTTGTTTTTTGACAATTTTCTCTCTGGTGACATCTGTTGAGAAGATTGTTAAGCATTTTTGGCAATCAATCTTTATTGGTGTTAATAATATTGTTCCCCTCTGTTATTGATAAGCCCCCAGGCCAGACGTGGTTAAAATAAATGAAAATATCCTTTTTTTGTTGATAGATACGTCAAGGATTCGTTCAGCGCCCTGCTTGTCATATTGATAATTTTTCTTTTGCCGTCAAATATGGAATGCCTTTCATTTTTCAACAAGAAAAAAGGTGAGACTTATTAATTTATTTATTATAACTTGTTTTTATATTTTTTTGAAAGTTCAACATCTGTTCTCATAAATCTGTCAACTTTGTACTTATAAGTACATATCTACATCCCAATACACCGATCATGAGAGTGCTAAAACATTGAATTAATATTTACAAAATGTTTTATTACAGGGTTGATGGAGTTTCCTTCCTCTACCACAACTGGAATATTGACTTGGGATGTGATCAGAAGAAAGGTGTATTGGGAATTGTTGTTTTTATTAGGTATTCAATCAATATCAATTCGCTATCCACTACACTATAAGGCAGACAATGTTGGGGCTCGGTTGTTTGATCAGAAGTAAAAGTATTACTTAAACAACTGTGGGTAAGAGTAAAAGTATAAGTTACTTCAGAATGGGTTGTTTGACATCGGTTTTTACTCGAAGTTACTCTGGATAATCGCGTTCCAAAACTAAACAATGAAAATTTCTATGGAATTACACAAATTTTATCGTTTTTTCTATGACAAATATGTCACATTGATAGGTTGTGCTTACTTACTGTGCGTTCACATTTATTTTACCTCTGACAGCTACAGTGTGTCGTATTGTTCGGTTGGCGTTACTGTAAATGTCGACTGACGAAGCTCCTCGCATTTTTCTCTTTTAACAGTGATAATTCATCTTGCAACATGCCAAAAAGAATTCAAAGTACTGGTAGAAAGATTGTGTTTATCAGTGCGTGAATTTTGTGAAAGAGAAAAAGACTGTGAAGTTCCTCTAATTCCATTTAGAAATGCCGCCATAACAGGTACGTAAGTAGGGTTACCAGTGTGCAAGATTTTACCCGAACGTGATGGAAATTAGAATACTGTGATAATAAATATGCGAATAGACGATACTATTGAATTTGGTCGATAACAGTAAAAAATAGGCGATAGGTACGTAATTAGATGGAAATCGAAAAAACTGTTTCTATCTTTATTTATGCACAAATAGATAGTTTTTTCAGATAATAATCTTATATTGTGTAAGTGGTGAATCTTAGAAGGTAAAGATGGCAACAGAGCTCTGAAGTTAGCTAACATAACAACCAGAGGTAAAATAACTGTTGACGATCTGTAGTGTCTTGAGCGATCAGCTGTTAGATGGCCGCCATTTTTTAAACTTATACCCTTCAATATTGCCAATTAACCCACAATCAAACATCTAACTTTTTGGTATTTTTGCAAAACTTTAACTTTTGATATTCAACTTATACCACCGATCAAACAACCGGCCTTAGTGAGCTGAGGTTATGTTTCCAGGTGCTGGTTTGTCCATAGCCAAGGCCAACATGGAGTGCGGAGGGGGAGAACTGCTGGCCAAGTGGTGGGGGGACCGGGTCTCCCGCATGTCTCCCCTGGCCATGGTCGTCACGCTGATCGTCTGCGTGAAGCTGGTGACCGAGCTGACGTCCAACATGGCCATCGCCAACATAGCCCTGCCGGTCGTGGCCGAAGTGGTGAGTCTCTCCGTAGCCGGCTCCATCTTCAACCTGCTAAACCGCCCGGCAACATGAGAAGAGTACATCCTGCCTTCAATTCAGTTCAGTGTCACAAAATGGAGTTTATTTTCAAGTTAACTAACTAACCATCACGCCATTTCTCTGTAGGGGTAGGCAGAGGATAAAACGCCATATCACTTGTTACGCTAGGATACTCCCAAGTTCAGGCAATCTTCTGCGGCCTGGAGTAGTGGAGATTTTAGGGTTAGTTTAGTGCCCCGGCTCGACTCGGTCGGCAAAACAAAGATCTCTCTTCAGGGAAATCGCTAGTTCGGATGAATCCAAGTGCTACGCTCCCACGGATGATAACCTATAAAGTATTATAAAAGGGGTCTCGCCTGACGTCTGCAAATAAGAACGCTGGTTTACGATTTACAGGCCTCTCGGCTATTTATTCATAACCGTTGGTTAATATCAAAACGTTCCCACCTCTACATAACTACGGGACGGGAGAAGGGAAACAGAAGGAGAGGATCACCACAGACAATGAGCAAACTCTATCTAGGCTATTTGGCGAGTGGCCGGAGACCGGCGCTGGCGGCGAGGGGTAAAGGGCGGCGGGGCCAGCGCATCTTGGGAAGCGCTGGAGACGAAGCAGCTCGGAGCGCCACGCGCTCCGCTGGGTGGTTGAAGAAACAGGGAAGAAGGGGATGGCGGGCCGAACGCCCGGTAAAGTCTTACTTGTACTGATGATTTGGCAGTAGTGGAACTATGACCGTAGCTGGACGCTGGTTGTTGGTGGCACGCCGTGCCGACAGGGAAAATACACGGCGCGTAGCGTTGCTGAGATTGAGACGTGCTGGTGGCCGGCGGGTCCGGTGCCTCTGGAGCCAGGATGTCACCAGGGCGAAGGGATTACATCCCGGGGTGCCTTTTGTAGCAGCCCGGCCGCGTGGGCTTGACTAATATTCGGCTTTTTGCGCGAGGAAGGGCAATTCTTTGGCACACTCACACACGAATCTATCAGGCTTTGTTTTACAGGCCTGGCAAGGGAATCGTTCAGTTTCGGGTGATTTTAAACGTGTTTTTTTCTCGGGACCGCCATTTGGCACGCGTCTCTCGGGACCGGGGTGGACGGAAGTGCCGGGAACCGGAAGTGGGGTCAAAATCGCGGTTTATTAATCTCTTTCATTATTTAGGGTTGGCTGCTTGACTTGCAAGAGTCAAGTAAAATTTCTATTGTGTTGGTATTATGCAGGGAATTGCTGGTTGATGGACAACTTCATGTTGTTATGAAATACAGATGCATATCACTATATAACACACTCTGTCCTGACAGACGTCCTTTGCTTCCTCTACATTCATACATCTTCTCATGCACATACGCCGATTATTCCGACTTTTCACATGACCACTTTCAAGTACTTGACGTACTTGGTCATGCCATGTCTTTCTCGGCCTTCCGCCGCTTCTACATCCAGGCACACTTGCATTTAAACTTCTTTTAGCCGTTCTTTCATAACTCATTCGCTCCACATGACCAAACCATCGTAAAAGCCCTTTCTTAATTTTGTCGATAATGCTTATCTCAGCCTTGCACTCTGCTCTAATTTAAACATTTTTACACCTATCATACATAGTCTTACCACACATTGTCGAGATATTAACGTTTAAAAAGTCCACAACGTAGTAAAAGCCAAAACTCATTTAGGCCAAAATGGCCTCTACGACATTGGTTGCTAGAAGGGTTGTTAAAGCATTTCAATAGCATTCATTCTACTTTCATTCTTCTTTTTCCAACACCACGCTTCACTAGTTAATTAAACTATTCAAGTAATATGATGAATGCACATAGCAATTGTGATTTTTTCTGTCTATCTCTTGATATGTTTGGTTTATGTTCCAGGCGGTGGGTAGTCAGATCCACCCCATCAAGCTGATGCTTCCAGTGACGCTGGCGTGCTCCTTCGCCTTCCATACTCGGTGGGCACGCCCCCTAATGCCATGGTCATGGCCTTCGCCAATATACCCAGGAGGAAAATGGTAACTGTCTCTCGTCGCCGCTCGGGCAAAAGTAATAGAAAAAGTTTTGAGGTACTGCATTTTAAAAAACCTAATTTAAAAAAATACGTCTTTTTAAAATCTCGCACACAAATTCACAGAATGCGTAATTGCCCTAGTCTGCTTAAGTTACGGGTAGTATTATAGCTAACCGCTAGGAGCTTAGGTTAGACAGTATCTTTAATTGTAAAGCGCCCTTGAGGTGATTTTTCACAAAAATGGCGTTATACATGGAGTAACAAAACTCGTAGTAACTCGTACAACCCGAAAACTGGTGAATCTACATCATATTTGGAGTCGAATGTATAATATGACTTTTTAATCTGAGCTTGGAATTTTTTTTTTCTAATCATAAAACTACTCTACTCGTCCGCCTCATAGCGTAGTGGTAGCGCATTTGGCTACCGTGCCTGAGGACGCGGGTTCGATTCCCGTAGGGGGTCAACATGAAATATTTATTTACATGTGATTTTCATAGTAATATTTCATGTGTGATACCTTGGACTGGTACTAAAGCGTAAGACTGATCATCTTGCCTTCATGTAATAAAATGATCAAGATACATTGCACTTGGTGTACCAATGCAGTGCCCTATGCACCATTGGGTGCGGATAAGGGAAAGTAGTACTCATAAAAACTTTCAAAAGTACCGCAGATTACCTAAAATTGCACAAATTCTAAATAAAAAGCAGTTTTTGCTTTTGTTTT
>JAGVSP010004510.1:0-15615 GCA_022494985.1 Micrasema minimum
GTTTTTCTGTGTCCCAGTTTGTAATTTAGTATCTTAGTCCTCAGCCATCTGTTGTCCAATCGTATGAAGCTTTAAGACCTATCTATGTTCTATATGCCCTTGTGTCGTAAATATTACGATCATTATACAAAATATTAAACTCGTAAGGCAATTCCGCAAGGATTATAAACATTGCTATGATGGTATTTTATTTAATTTTTTAATCTTATTTATACTTTTGGTTGCAAATGTAATAAACAATACTATGTATGAAGGGTGAAATATGAATAGAAACAAGCAAATATTCTGTACATCATATTATTATATGTAACGATTCAGTCATTCTCTCTTCTAAAGAAAAGAATATGGAGTAGTCTAGAACGTCAAGATTAACAATGAGAGAAACATACTTTCTTCAAACGTCAAAACACTTTAAAAATAGTTTACAAAAATATATAAAGCACCCAAGTGATAATATTTTCAAGTAGTACATTTAAAAGGTCATCTATATGTAGATTTTCATTTTAATTATCCCTACAGAGATGAAGTAGATTTTTTCAAATTCAGGAATATGGGATATTCGAGCGTTTACAGGGCTTATGACCTGTCATTGGCTGGGTTAAGTGGCCACTTTACGTACTACAACATTCCCCATTCCACTTATTAGTGAATATCCACACCAGTAACAATTTATATTTTATATAACATTTTTTTTTTTCATTTTGGTATTTGTAAATATGTAACGAATATCGAAAACCATTCACCAGCGCGTAACTAGCTCCATCTATCATTGATATTGAAGTTAAGTATTTATTAGCAAATTTACCTTCATTTTTAGGGATTTACTTCATTACTTCATGTATGGATATAAAATGAAATATATACCTACTCCCGTCTTGGGATAAATCCAGATTTTGTGTACAAGTATTAGAACACACCAAAATGTTGTATATTGTAGATTTTAAACAGTCAATTAGAGCAATGTTTGACTACAATTTTTCATTACTAAAGGATATTGGGTGTTATTTTTCCACAATAACAAGCTACCAGTTACCACCACAATGTAAGGGGAGCGAGATGCAACCAGAATTGGTAACTGAATAACTAAAATGTGCGGATAAAAATATTGTAGTGTTTTATTATTTTTTTTATAAACTTACAAAAGCCAACACAATTTGGATACGCAAAAATTAATATTAATACCAATGTATTAGCTTTTGGAAAAGTTTGGACCAATATTGTAGAAATCTGTAAAATTTTTACCTAGAGCATTTTTGGGGTGAATAATTTTTTTAATACTAATAATTTATGAAAATGCCTTTAAAAATAACGCAATTGAAATATGATAGCATCATAAAAATTTATTAATTTTTCAATTAAATTATTCTAAAAAAAAATTGTACTTTAGTTGAATTTATAATAGTGAATTATTTGGACATTATAGAATAACAACATTTATTATGTTTTGCGTTAGATAAAAATTTGATTCAAACCACTAAAATAATAACATTTTAATATACATAAACTATTAAAATACAAGATCAGTACGATATATAAATAAAACATTCAGTAATTTAATATTAAAGCTAGGAACATTGCCATGTTGCCTTAAAATTTTTTTACTTAAAGTTATCATCATATTTTAAAACAGTGAGCAGTATAAGGAAAATTTATGTACATAATTTACTATACTTTATTTTTAAAATACTTAGATTAATATTATAAATCACGACAGTAGTGTCACATATTATAAAAGTGTGTTCTCCATAATTATTTTATCCATAGTAAACAATATAAAAAAATATGTTTATTTTTTTTATTCATATCAGTTATTATCTAGGTACATTATATACAATTTTATATTGGCTAGAATTATAGTTAATTATTATGCAATAAAAATTATAAGAATATTATTTCATTAACAAATTTATTATTTCAGTATGGTGGCATTATAAAATTTATTGGAAGACCTAATTACATAATATTATATTGTCAAGTAAATGTAAACAACAACCATTATAATCATCATTATAATTAAAATATAAAACTGGTGTTGAGTGTTTGAGTAAATACCAAAATCAGTTAATTTTTAAATGTTGAAAACCAAAAATCAACTGATCAAAATTTACAAATAACGCTTTTGTACAGGTCCACTGTTGGCTAAATTAATTACATGTATTGTCAATAATATAGGCCTAACAAGCGCAGTTAGGGCGAAATATACTTTAAATCTACTGTGTTAATGCTTGGCACAGCAATGCCGCTACTCATACTGGCAATGTTATTTTTTTACAGTGAGTTCAGAGCTATTAGCCAAAATGAGAATGAATTCTGTCACGCATACTTCCAATTGTTATAATACTTTGAGAATATTCAATGTTGTCTTTAAATATTTCCTAAAAGACAAAGAGTAAAAAATTATATATTACACTTTCATGGTGGTGCTAGGAATATTTTATTATGTGGTGTTTGGATTATGAAGAATAATGGTATGAAATCTTTATATTACTTGTGTGTATAATAATACTTGTGGAATTTTCAGGAACGCTGAAGCTGGAATAATTCCCACTAGATTGTATCTACTTCAACCTTTAAGTTTAGATCATTTCCCCACCTGAGGTCTTTAGGAAGAAATTCCACGCATAAATAAATATCAAGCAGGCGGTAACTTCTTGTCACTGTCTACGTGTAGTTTTCCTCAGCATGGAGAGTCCTGGGTCCGCCTGGGTGTAGGTCTCGGGCTCAAACACGGGCGGGTACTCGAGGTGCGGGTAGTCGGGGTCTCTTATTTTGGGGGTCGGGCGGGGGCGGAGGGCTGCTGGCTGACGGAGCCCCCGGCCCAAGTAGGACTCCTCCGCGTAAGGAACTGACGAGAACCCCCTACCGACAGATAAACGTGCGCTGTTATAGTGAGTTGTGCGAGGCCATGTGTGGAGACTATCTTACCTCTTACTATTAACTACACACACCAGTCAATCAATATTGTTCCCCAGGTGAAACAATACTGATATGTATATTAGTATGTAAACAAATAATTTATGAATAAAAGTACCTTGGAATAAACAAACTCCGGTGTCCCAATCTCGTCAGCAGGGGCAGTGGTGTGGTTCTTGCGGAAGATGGCACGGTGCAGGCGCGGGGAGCCCAAGCAGAGTGCGCTCGCAGGGGGGTAGAGGGCACGCCGGGGGCGGGGGCAGGGGGCGCCTGGCCCCCGTGCTGGAACATCTGCCGCAGAGCCGAGATATCCCCTCGGAGCCTCCCTGCACAGCACATATCTTTGATTGTCAATTATTTATTGTAATGTGAAACAAAGGACAGAAAAGTTCAAAATCATAATAAAATTTATAGTTTCAATAGTAAACACTGTGTATTATTGATTGAAGAGCACATCAAAATCTAAGGAATTTGGCAGCCAATTTGTATTTTATGAACATCTTACTTTTCATTTTTTTAAAATAAAAACGTATTGTGTGTGCAGCTGACTTCCTTCCTTTACTGGTCCTATGCAATTTTGCATAGGACCATTAAGGAAGGAATAGATATAATAATAAGAATGTCATATAATAGTAATAGTATAAGAAGTAAATAGTATAGAAGAGAATACCATATATTTTTGAACTCGGTGTAATTAGGTACTTAATTCGAACTTACTATTATTTTATTTAGTAACAGCTGTTTTACTTTGTCAGTTTTTGAATCAATTATGAAGATGTCAGACAAAACAAAACAGCTTTTACTTAATAAAATTATAGTAGAATAATAAAAAGTGTGTTGGATTTGTTATAATGTTAGATATTTGATACACAGACTTGGAGAAAACTATACACCATTTTTTAATTTTTGAAAATCTAACAGTGAAATAATAAAGTGGGATTTAGATTTATAAAGTATTGCCAACTAAACCTGGTGTCTAATGAATGTTGGAAATGTGGCGAAGTCTTGAGAGCCTTATCCGGGGAAACTAGTTGTAAGGACATTGGAGTAATACTGTGTAGCACTCTTAAGCGGCTTATGCTCCGTGGAAGTTATCGAACATGAAACTATCACTATTTGGTAACACCTTGTTTTGCAACTTATCAGGCCTTACAAATGGTGGCTTACACTACTTTTTCGTGTAATGTAGGTGGTTCGCTGTGTTTAGTGAAAAATTTATCGGCTTTTGTGCTTGATAAAGAATTATCATTGTGCTTAGCCGAGTAAATTTTATCATTTCTTCTTAACGAGTCTAACCAAAACTTTTCAGGACAATCGCCTTGCTTAAAACACAGGTTTGGTATTCAATCCCGGCACTCTTCCTGTCTTCCGATTGAAGTGGTCTGAACCCTGTCGACTAACAGGCTGCCTGCTATTTGATTTTGGTGGAGGAACAGAGTTTCCTCGATTCAATCAAATTTTTTCTGGGTAGTATCTTTGTGTCTTCATCGAATAATTCAATTGTAAGAATCAATATGGTTTATCGGAGAAGATAGTTTCATAGCCCAAATCATTCTTGTTATTGGGTTTTTTGGGATCCACTAAATCATCTCGCAGATATTCTGATCATTAGCCATAAATATATTCGTAAAATAGCCCAAATCTTTGCAATTTTTGGTTTAAAAGAAAATCAGGTTTGTTCTTGGAGTGTGTTTTTGGCGCATGTTTTTTGGCATTCAAATCATAGGCATAAGAAATTCTCTCATATCCATCCTTGACAGTGTGAGTTCGTGGAATAGGAGGAGGAGGAGCCTTTTCTAACTTACTAACTTAACTTGCGGGCAAAAGTCATCATCCATCTCATCGTACTTAATAGTTTCGTATCCATCATTTTTCCTTTCTTCACCTCAGGCTTTAGAGCTTAATTTCTAATCCCTCAAGTTCTCCCTTTACATACATCGGGAACAGATTTTTCATTAGCATTATTTTTCCACGGAAACATCCGCATTTTTATTATTGCTCTTCAATGGGGTCTTCGGTAAACTTCTATTTTGTATTTGCTCCATTTTAGATGGTGTAATGCTTTTTTCTAAAAAAGTAGGAATTTCTCCCATAAATAACATCGGGAACAATTTTATCCAATTGTTTTTGTAAATTTATTATTTTCTCTCAATGAGCCGCTCTTGTTTTTTTTTATTTGATTTTTCTCATCCTCTCGAGTGTCCCTTTCCACCCCCATCAGGACTCTATTGGAGTAGACCTGCATCCTTTCTTCTTCTTGTTTATTCAACATAAATTGTTCTAACGTAACAAAGCCGATAAGGTTATCTGGTCGCGTAATGTTTTTAAGAAAATGGAGCATTGCATTTAGGTTTGGCGACAAAATCACTCTTTTCAAAGTCCAATAAATTGGGATTAGAGGCGTGTATAACGAAATTTATTAGGGTTAGTAGAGGTTTTTTCAAGTGTTTGTGACTCAAATCTGGAAGATTGTCTCCTTGGAGAATATGTCTATCGTGTTCTATACATTCTAACTTTTTTATTTTGGCAATATTCTGTGACTTTTTCTCGGGAGAATCCGCGTGATATTGGGGAGGGAAACAGTCGGTTTTGGTACCAAAACAAGGAAATGTTTCCGTATATAGAAGAAACAGAATGGGGAGATTTTCCTATAGCTTCTGTATCTGTCTGTAGGTACTGGTACATCGTTACTTTTTAAATTTAGATTTCTCTTCTTTTGATTTACTAGATTTTGATGAGAAGAATCTATTAATAAATACTTTCTATCGAGACTAGTAGAAGAATGGTTTACATTTCTCTTGGGAATCCGACTTATGCATTCTATTTGGTAAAATTTTTTCAATGAACCAAATTTTATGTGATTTTCACTTTTCTCCAGTTTGTCACTTTTAATTTTATCATTAGGTACAGATGTACTTTGAACATCATCGTCCGAATAATCAGTTTCGGAAAAAATGCTTAGATTCGTCAGTTTTCTTATCCTTTTTGCTCGCGCCTTTCCCAAGAATTCATTGTTTGTCAGGGGTAGCTTTAGTAAATACGTTCCACCAAAAAAATAGCCACGGATTCGGCAGTGTCACAAACGCAAAGTAAAACACCGTTCCTGTGTGGTATATTTTAAAGGCAAATTGTTTTGGACTTGACTTTCTTGAGCTGCAGAAACAGTAAAACACTCAGGAAATATCAAACAATCCGCATTTGGTCGACTGTAAACAAATAAAATTACATAATTATATAAATAATATAACAGAAAGCAGATCTCCATCCATATTTGTTGTAGAACCTGATGTTAAACTATAATACTTACGTCTTTATACTTGAATCCAGTAAAAGGTGTTTCCCATTAGGACAAACCATCTCTGTTGCCAGTTGACATTGATGTAATTTTTGAGGCGCACCCTTATTTGATAGGATATCCTTCCATTATCGCAACATCCTAAATCCTTTACAGAAAATCTTTCGCCTCTCTACAAATAAAGGAATACATATAACAGTTTTCAGATTCGCTACACCTAGAGAATGTTTGTAGATGAGTGCAATGTATAGTTTAATTACTGTGATTGATGAGTCAACAGAGAAAACGTAGTTTCTGGGAGGGAATATGGATAGAGATATCAATAATGGTAATTTATGCAAGTCCGTATGGGTAAACTAAACATATGTCTACAAGACACTCTCAAAATGCTTGTTTTTGAATTTCAAGGATACCAACTACTGTATATACTTACTAGCTAATATTGAATTCTTCTTTTTAAAGGCTTTTTTGTTTTTTCCCGTGGATAACAATCCTCTAACCATACTGTTAGCGGGAGAAACGGTTAGCGAGTGTTTGGAGCTGTCGTTCGCTTTCATAGAAGTCACCGGTGTATCGGGTTTACTCCTGATAGTTGAGTATTTGGAACCCTTATGGAACAGAATCCAGGACTTGTAAGACTCTCGCCGGCATTATGGGGAGAGCGTGGCAATGTGCGGATCCCATTTGGAGAAGTCATTGTTTCTGAATATAGTTACCTAGGAGTACTGGAGATAGGAATATCGTTCCTCGACGGAGATGCGGGAGTCTCATTAGGTATCACTTGGATATCTTCATTCTGATATAAGTTTGAAGAATTTAGGAGGAAAGCATATCCAAGGTCGCTGGGTGCTAATAGGGTTCGGGGAGGAGGCTCAGGAGGAACGTCAGGTTTGGGAATGTATTTAATTGGTGGTTTTATATTTTTCTAGAGCCAATTTTCTTTGTTCGTTAATTTCTTCTAATAACGATCATTTTGTATATTACTTGTATCTGCTTTTTCACGTTGATCAATTTCCCCAAATTCAGTACGAAATATTATTTTGTCCTTTACTATTGTTATTTTGGGAAGTAAACTCCATGCTTTTGTGCTCTAAAAGAGGCAATATTAATTGTTTCTAGTAACGGGTCAACCAGTAATTCAGAGTAGTATTAGGCGTTATTGGTAAATTTTTTATCGTCCTTAGGTATTAAATGGTTTGTAAAGGTTGTCCCACTATAAGTTTCCCTTTGATCAGTAACACATGATGTTCCAATATGTTGACTCGACCTTTTGAGCCTAGTATTTGGTCTACCTTCTCTGGACTGTGGACGAGATGTTGGAGGGACTATCTATGGAAGTAGTCGGTGACTCGGGAATGATTTTTTTCTTCCCATCAGTGGAAAGGATTATCATCCGATTCAACCCAAAATCATAAGCCGGTGTAGGTGGCTTTTATCCAGTTTTCCTCTTTCCTTTACATTGTTGTTATATTTCTCCTCGCAGCTGGTTTCTACTTCGTCGCAAAACCTTAACTGTTTAGAGGGACATCTATCATCCGTATCAATGTGTAGCCGTTCCTTTAGTTTAATAAACCTTGGAGTGATTTGACGCCAGCTACCGAGACAGGTTTTAGGTCTAGGAGATAGTTCCATGTCCGGCACTGCAAGTCATCTGACTTATCTATTTCAGTGTAATACAGTTATCCGTTATATCATCAGGATCATTATGTCTGGCCATCTGGGCACTTCCAGAATGATGGAGAGATTGCTGTTTTTTTAGTTCTAACCAAATCTGTAAAACAATGGTGTTTGATAAAGAAAGAAGGATCAATGTAAAAAGTAATGTCCATAGAATAATTTACAGGAACTCGGTATGTATCACCTATGGTGCAATGCTGTAATTTTGGCCTCTTAGATACTGAACTACTGCCACTAGTAGTATTTCGCCTTTGCACAACTGACCGTGGTTTAGGTAAGAAAATCCTGAAAAAAAAATATTGTTGAATACCTAAAATCACGTATAGAACACCACTCTATATAATTACAATTTACAAACAATTATTATTAATACGAGGAGTATATTTAAAGTAATGTCTCCTATTTTCACATTTATTTTCAATGTTTTATACATTGTTGCATATAAAAACTCAATGACAGATAGTAGCTCGCACTGGGCAGGAGCAACAGTCGGGAGCTTCATTGCGAACGACTGCTACGCCAAGACTGAGCGTCTCAGTCCTTTTGGGTGCCATTTGGTGGAAGGGGGACCAATGTACATGAAACTGTTGCCAGATTTTACCTAGCGCTAAGTACGGCAACGCGGCGGCCTTGGAGTCCTCGCGTAAATATACGCTACGTATTATAAACCTCTCATGTCAATCAAATTATATTCCCAAATCTATACTAATCTAATAATTAAGCTTAGACTATGATGTTAATTTATTTATTATGGTAGTTCAACAAAGGTACACATAAACATTTATTACAATAACATGCATAATACAACTTATAATATATACCCTCAGAAGAATATACACACCATTCATGTTGCAAGATATAAATCCGTGAAGAATATTATTTTAAAGATATTAGTACCTAATTAAATTCTAAAGAGGTTATTGATAAGAGTCAGGAAATATATAAGGAATATGTCCAGTGTTGAAGCTTCGTAAACATTTATTGTATTCCCAACACATGCGGGCCAAGGGTGTGTGGTATGTCAAGTTGTAAGTAAATGATGGCAATTCATATATGTTTCGGTTTCTAAGTTTCTTAGCACTGCGTTTATTTTAATTTTACTGAATTATATTAGTGTTCACTTTGTAGTTTTTATATTTTGTAGAGAAATTTTACACCATAAAGCACGCGAAATTTTGTCAAGGACTCAAGGTGAAGAATTATTTTAAAGTTGGTCTGAATTGGGTGTGGTTTTTGAATTTGTGATTTTTTACATAATTTTTTTCTTGAATCGATTCGAAGATAACGGCATCAGCAAATTTCCCTGGAACCAATTATTGTGCGCGCAATGTCGAGCAGGTCCACTGTATCAATTGATCTGCCCTTTTAAAATGCTTTGGTCGATAAACATTTAAAAAACATATAATAACATTTAATACTAATGTTGTGACAAAATAAAATATAGCCTACCTATTTTTGGAAGATAGTTATATATAGTCGGAGGTTCTCGACTCGGGGCGCGAATCAATTTCACTCTCGTAGCAGATGAAGTAGCGGTCCTTCTCAAGTCCAGTTCTGGCGGAGGGAGGGGAGCTTGGAATATGGCCTAGAAACAAACAAAGTATAACAGAGGGTTTCACAAAATATTCACTGGTTCATATCACTCATCCCTGCACTTACATTTGTTTACACTTCAAAACATTTTTCCTGTTGACCTGGATCATATCAATTATGCTAAATGCACTTTTTATATAGGTAGTTACAGAAATTTATTTTGTACGTCTGCAGGCCCTAAGCTTAACCAACGTAACTTTCTTGACAGTCAAATTCGTAGTCTTGACTTTGCAGTGAATAATTAACCCTTTAATAGGACAACTTATTTTTTTTAAAGAACACATTATTGGAATGTTTTTTTTTTTAATGCCACAGCTTTTATAAATTGTTAATTTCCCAGAGAGGCAGTTTTCTTGACACGGTGGTTTCATATAAGGTAAAAAAAATTAATAGGTGACAATCTCAAAGGATTTTATTTTATAAAACAGAAGGTTTTTTTTAATGAAACAATAATACAATTTCGACGGGTCCCAACGTTATACTGTCGAATTATGGAAATAAAGGTGATTTTCGTTTTTATTGTTTATAACTGTCCATTTTTACATAAATACTTGTCAGGTGCTCAAAAAAATTTTGGAAAAATTAATATCGATCAAAAAACCCCCAAAATTTTAGAGGAAAAAATTTTTTTTTGACTTCCAATAATATTATGTAAATTGGACTGTTACAAATACAGTTAAAACGAAAATCGCCTTTTTTCTGAATTCGACTGTATTCGTTTAGGACCAGTCTATTTTATTTATTTCTGATACAATTAATAGTTCTATTACTAATTTCGAAGAAGTTTCTCAAAATAATAAGCGGTAGAGAATAATAAAAATAATAAGCTGTTTCTCAAACTATATTTCATTAAGCTGGTCTCAAAACTATCCGTTCTGGCTTACGACCTATAAAGGGTTAAACATTGATATTTCCTATTTTGTTTATGGCTATTTATTTTGTGTGTTCAATAATGTTTAAAAGCATTTTGGTTTTTTTTAGTTCTAGCCAGGGACGGGCAGCATTTCGCGGTGTACTACTAACTTCTAGTTAAAAGAACAGAATCCAATATCAGTACTAACCGGGATAAGGGCATTTCAAAGTTTTTGATGGAAAGAAGTTCGGGACGGGGAGAGGGTAGGCTCCCCCAACGGTTGTAGTCTGTAGATCACTTGGCAAAACTAGTAAAAGCCACCTTAAAACTTGAGAATGATGATTCCTGGTACCGACCACTTTACACTGCAAAATGCTGGCATTTTTTAAAAACTAAAGTGATTAAAAAAACAACTCTCTATACGTCTTGTAATGTAAACTTATAGGGTAGAATTAGCCAAGTGCAGCAATGCGGCGGCCTTGGAGACCTTACTTTAAATATACGCTTTGTAAAAAGAGATAAAAAAACAGAACAATAAATATGGCTTCAATGAATAATATCTTTATTTTTTAGACGAGGTTTTCAATAAAAATTAATCATTTAGTAAAAACCTGTAGTAAATCATTCCCACCTGCAAAATATATTTGATAAATGTAATAAAATAGTGATCTTATTTCCTTACCAATATTTACCTAGCCCGTTGTGAACAATAAACATCATTTGGGTAAAAGTAAAACTGAGGAATGCATCACTAAATATTTACATGAAGAACGCGAGTATTGTGCAGATAAGACCACAGAACTGACATGACAGGGTTAGTAATTCTGTGTACTCGTGATAAAATTTCATTATAAATACGCATTTCCTCTGAGATAAGGCAAAACACATCACAACATAAATCACAAAAAATTCATTCATCAAAGGACATTAATTAAATTTTCGCATTGTATAGTTAGTCTATTAGTTATAATTAAGAGATAATGGAATAACATATAAAACAATAAAATAATATGTAAGTGTTACCATATGCGACATATTTTATGCCACTAAAGAAATTTATTGTAAGATTTATATTTACGATCATTAATTTCGGAATTGATTAGAAGAGATATTGTAAAATGCAGTTTTCAAATAAAGTAGTTATTATTCTAGAAATAAAAATAGTAATAAATAAGTATTGTGAAACATATTGCTGGTCCAAAAAAAAACGTCACAACTTAAAATCAAGAGATAAAGGGACCACTGGGAAAAAAGTAGTGAAAGACAGAGAAGAATAGTAAATTTACTATCAGTTACTAGTTCTGATTTTGTTTTAATACTGCATTTTGTCACTTGGCTAACAACACCACACAAGTCAAAAATTAACATTTTCCACTTTTTAATGTTATTGGATAGATATTTTTTGCTTGTGTCGATCTATCGGTGAGATTTAAATGTAGTGAAATAAAATATTTTACCATAAAACATTGCTCATTACAACCTAAGTCTAAATTTATCTTGAATTCAATAAAAAAATACGTTTACTCATTCTCCTGTAATATAAACTAAAATGCTTAACGTTGTGAGATTTGCATTCCAGATAAACTAGCTGAAAGACGTCTCACACTTCGATCAGCTACATCTACAGCTATAAACAGGGTTTTAGTACCGATCCGTAATCAGCGCACAAAATTTGGAGAGCGCGCTTTTGCAGTTGCGGGCCCTGTGGCTTGGAATGCTCTCCCACCAGAAGTGCGCAACTGTGAGAGTGAAGTGATGTTTCGAAAGAAACTTAAGACCTATATGTTCTCTAAATCCTTTGATCAATTTTGATAATGGTATTTTCTACTCAGAAATTGAGTTTTCACTCACTTTAAATTTCCCGAGCCGTTAAATTCAATATTTGAAGCGCCCTTGAGGTATATTTATACGAAAACGGCGCTATATAAATTATCCATAATAATAATAATAATAAGTGGCGATTTGGTACCTATAAAGATTTGCAATAGAAAGAAAATTTTATCGCTTATTTTTCGCTTCGATTTTCCTCCGGAATAACACTTTGTGACGCAATCTATGAATATCAACCATACTTGAGAATATATTATAAATGAATTGTAATAATCATTAACATATTTAAGTTTTTTTAGATAAAAAGAAAAAAACCTTCTCACTAAAAATAATAAAATAATGTTTATAATAATGATCGTACCAATAATAATCAAAGTTACCAACGAGCTGAATTTAAAAGAAAGTAAAGATAAATTACTCACTTGAACTATTTCATCACCAGCTTCAATTTTACTGTTAGAATGGGCCAGAGATTTGATATTAACAATTTGATGAATGCCATTTACATTGGGTAAAATATCAAAACCTATTTCTTGTTCACGCTTCTTCACTGTTGCTAAATCCAGAGTAGCCGGTTGGAGAACCATTGGATCGGATATGTCCTAAAATCAAATTATTATTTTGTTACTTCAATGTTTCAATTTATTTAAATGTGATTTTGTTGAAATCTGGGTGTTAAGTGATGTTATTTCTCTCATAATTAGACCTACGTGGCAGGAATCACCAATATCTACATGCTAAAAGCGTTAATATATGGATTTTAGTCAATACAAGCGTCAATCGACCGTATATGTGGATATATTGGTGATCCCAAACCTGCCCTGGTACGTTGATGCAGTTAAAGAAGAATCACAATACCACTTAAGTTTTCAAACTTATGGAGGGTTTGTTAATATCTTAATTAATAAGTAGCTGTCTTGAAATCACTTTTTAAAAGCGTATTGTTAGTTATTTGTTAATAATAGAATTGGTGGTGACCCAGTGGTAGCATCGCGGTCCCTAGTTCGAATCCCCACTCCGCCATGACTCGCTTTCTATTTTCAAGCACATAGTACCTATGTAAGTTATTACATAATTAAATATGTGCAAATATCATAAGATTGCATTTTATAAAAAAAAATACTTGTATGATATAATCTGCCAATTCAGCCAGCATCTTGCAGGAGTCCTTGATGGCCAGGAGAGGGCTCTCGGCAAATCTGTCCCTTTGGGCACTGGTCGCCATCTCTATAGACAATCGAAGGATTTCAGACTTCATTTCGTAATACTTCGGCTGACCAGAAAATGGAGATCTATAATCAAACAAATCCAAATTATATGTTTATGCGCCAATACAACTAAAATAAAGACAAAAAGTATGAAAATGGTAGTGAAATTGTTACCTTGTATTGTTCATAGTAATTCATTCATAAAGAGTTTCTATGAATTAATGATTATTTTGTAATAATTTATTTTAAAGTTTTTTTTAATTTCTTCAGTGTGTTTTTAAATTATTTTATGTGCATAGTTATAGAGCATATTATTGAAAATATTTAAATACTTTTGTAATATAATTATTAATTATTGTTGTACAGGCTTGTAAGTTCCCTACATTGGTGCAGAGTGGAATGGCGAAAGCGGGTCAATTACGGCCTTATAAATTAATTTATTACAAGGACATAAATTTGTATGTAAACTCGAAGGACCTTTTGCGTGTAATCACATCTGAACCAATAATTTCCACAATATAAAATATAAAGTATCGTCAGGAAAAACCAAGAGCAAAGTCCTAACTTGAAGTAGGTATCACATTGGTTCCTCGTATTGGTACAGCGATGGGTGATGGGCTATCAGCGGTTGTAGTTAAAGCTTGAAGCACAGTAATCTTTATCGTGGCTTAGGCGGCGGGATTATAATAATAATTAGCGGGTTTATAATAACAGGAAATTGCGGGGCGACAAGATGTGCTTGTGAGTGAGCAACAATTCTCAACTCTTGATGGGAAATAGCGAGGCGACAAGACGTTCTTGTGAGTGAGCAACAATTCTCAACAGGAAATAGCGAGGCGACAAGACGTGCTTGTGAGTGAGCAACAATTCTCAACAGGAAATAGCGAGGCGACAAGACGTGCTTGTGAGTGAGCAACAATTCTCAACAGGAAATAGCGAGGCGACAAGACGTGCTTGTGAGTGAGCAACAATTCTCAACTCGTTAATAGGAAATAGCGAGGCGACAAGACGTGCTTGTGAGTGAGCAACAATTCTCAACTCGTTAATAGGAAATAGCGAGGCGACAAGACGTGCTTGTGAGTGAGCAACAATTCTCAACTCGTTAATAGGAAATAGCGAGGCGACAAGACGTGCTTGTGAGTGAGCAACAATTCTCAACTCGTTAATAGGAAATAGCGAGGCGACAAGACGTGCTTGTGAGTGAGCAACAATTCTCAACAGGAAATAGCGAGGCGACAAGACGTGCTTGTGAGTGAGCAACAATTCTCAACTCGTTAATAGGAAATAGCGAGGCGACAAGACGTGCTTGTGAGTGAGCAACAATTCTCAACTCGTTAATAGGAAATAGCGAGGCGACAAGACGTGCTTGTGAGTGAGCAACAATTCTCAACAGGAAATAGCGAGGCGACAAGACGTGCTTGTGAGTGAGCAACAATTCTCAACAGGAAATAGCGAGGCGACAAGACGTGCTTGTAAGTGAGCAACAATTCTCAACAGGAAATAGCGAGGCGACAAGACGTGCTTGTGAGTGAGCAACAATTCTCAACAGGAAATTTACTCAACAAATGCATCTTGCGTGCGACAATTTGTGGAACATATTAAATTCAAAATTAGTGGGTAGATACTCCGCATATTAGAGACCTGACAACAAATATACACTTATACATAGGAAATCATTGGTTCAGGCCCAAATAATTGTAATCTGTATACTATAATATCTAACTGGAACATTTACATTGTGTGAATGTTCTGTATATGCACAGAACCAATAAATAAATGTAGATTACTACTACTTTCACTTTTTACGTACAAATTAGTAAAGTGCTAGCTGTTTAAATTAGCTAAGACCATTTTGTAAAAATAAATACTTATTCCCATTTACCTATTTATTGAGAAAATCGTAATTTTAGACACATTTTTAAAAATTTCATACATTCTAAAAAAACAATAAAATTTCAGCATAAACGATTGATACTTACATGTCCAACCAATGCGCTAAAGGTTTCACCGTGGATATAACATTAGTGACATCACTTAGTGTCTGTGTTTCTACTTTAGAGCTATCCCGGTGGTGAGCTAGTTCATTGTAGAGGGAAGTAGCTACGCAGGATAACTGCAAGGCGAGATGCTGCAAGTTCTCACGGTCCAACTCATAATGCTGAAATATTACAACTTTTATAAAACAAACACAGTTCAAACATTTCTGCTAACTACTAAGGTTGCTAGTTGCCCCGTATTTTGCTGGT
>JAGVSP010004511.1:0-42491 GCA_022494985.1 Micrasema minimum
AAAAAGATAATTGAATCCTAGACACTTTCTGAGCTGAGAATGACCTGTTAATGGTCTACCTACCCGTGGATGAGGTCGCGAGAATATAAATTCTTGAATTCCTAGTCTAAATATAAGTCAAATAAATTACAAAGTCAACTGCAGGAGATTTCTAGTAATTAATTTAATTCAGTCAGAAGCTAAATAACTAACTAACAATCACGCCATTTCCCCGTAGGGGTAGGCAGAGAAAATAGAACGCCATACCACTCTGTCCTGACAGACTTCCTTTGCTTCCTCTACATTCATACATCTTCTCATGCACATACGCCGGTTATTCCGACTTTTCACATGACCATTTTCAAGTACTTGTCGTACTTGGTCATACCATGTCTTTCTCGGCCTTCCGCGGCTTCTACATCCAGGTACACATGCATTTTAAACTCTTTAGCCGTTCTTTCATCACCCATTCGCTCCACATGACCAAACCATTCAGAAAAATTGCAATCATAACGAAAGAAATAACCAAAAAAGATAAATATACCATGTTTAGCCGAAATATGCAACGGAGTTCTGGTACCAACCCTTATGTATGGTAGTGAAGCGTGGTGTTGGTAAAAGAAGGATGAAAGTAGACTAAATGCTGTTGAAATGCGATCTCTGTGTGGTAAGACTATGTATGATAGGTGTTCAAATGTCGAAATTAGAGCAGAGTGCAAGGCTGAGATAAGCATTATCGACAAAATTAAGAAAGGGCTTTTACGATGGTTTGGTCATGTGGATCGAATAAGTGATGAAAGAACGGCTAAAAGAAGTTTAAATGCTAGTGTGCCTGGATGTAGAACCCGAGGATGCCCGAAAAAGGCATGCCATGACCAAGTACTTGAAAGTGGACATGTGAAAAGTCGGAATAATCGGCTATGTAGAGGGGTATAGCGTTCTATCCTCTCTGCCTATCCCTACGGGGAAATGGCGTAATGGTTAGTTAGTTAGTTAGTTTACTACTAAGTCAATTTTCAGGATTTCAAATCTTTCTTGATGAATTGTTTTAATTCTTTGTAAAATATTTTTGAACATTGCATATTATGATGATGACGAAAATGTGTATTCGTTAATATTGAATGTAATTTTTTTATTATTTTTATTATTATATTTATTTAGTACTGTATAATTTTTACATAGACTAATACATACACTTAATTTATTTTTTTTCCTTACTATTTTTATCCTACTATTATACATTTTTCAATTAAGCTATAATATAATACCTACACTGATAATTTTCACACATATATTTTTTTTACATTTAACCGTAAATAACTTTACATTTTGTTCATTTCTTATTTCATCAGGAATCTCCTCATACATTTGAATGCCCTTATACATTAGACAATTCTGTGACATAGCTTTTCTTTTCTTTTCAAATCTTATATTTTTTGAACCTCTAGTTACATATTTATGAAAAAAATCATTGTTTTTTAATTTCCTTATTATCCCTTTAACAATTTTGTTAATTTCATTAACAACATTATATTTAATTCTTTGGTCTACAGACAAAATATTAAAAAAAAACAAAGAAAAACTCTTGAATATTTTGGGGGTTTAACAAACATCCAAAAATATCTCTGGTAAAAATTTAAATCCCTCGCTTTCTGTCATCACCAGTAATAGTTAGCGTTTCATCACCATCTTGCCCAAGCCTTAGCACCCAGTTCTCATCAGCTGACAATGCCAAGTAGCGACATATTAATAATATTGTTTTGTTATCTGCGAACGTTACTTCAGGTCCGACTCGACTTGAGTTAGATCCATTGTCAAAAGTTCTCACAGTTGTGATGTTTCTTACGATACCCGAATTATGTAAAAGATCTATTTCGATATTACGACAACTATTAATGTTCATGTTGTTAGATTTAATGCAAAGGAACCGAAATTAACTCTGTTGTTGTGCACGGTGTCACAGAACTCGTAGTACAACCTGAAAACTGATGAATCTACATCATACTAATATGCATTACCATAGTTTAAGAAATAGGCTAGCAATGAGGAAATGCACTGCTACCCGGAGAATTTTAAAAATGCTTTCGTTTAGACGCGAATATTTAAAAAATTTTAAAGTGGGAAGAAATATCCCAAAAATGTCCGCAAAAATAAATAAAAAATGTTGAAAATAGCATTCATTTCGAAATTTTAAACAATGACGTCACTCCTTGTATCTAAGTGTAGTGTTTCCGGTTTCCGTTTTTAAACCCCCGTAGCCACATTTCAAGAAAGTGGACCGCGTTCCATGATATTTTAAAATGGAATACAATCTACATACAAGCTTCTATCGCAAAACAAGATGGCCGCCATTCAGTTTCCCTAGAACAGCTGTTAACAGTATATCTGACAGTTGAGTTGACGGTATATTATCTGTGCTCCGGCCGTTCGTCCCGCGTCAGTTTGCATAGATTGTTACTGGCTGGAGAAATACCACCTACCGCCGCACCGTTAGCCACCTGTTTTATGACGTCACTCGTGCAAAAATGACGCACTTAGTACATGGTGGTATTTGGCGCGGTATTTAAAATGTGCAACTTTAAAAAATCGTATCTTCATTAAGAACACACAACCAAAAAAAAACAATTTTTTTTGCTTAGTTAAATAGCACTATAACAGAAAAAAAAAATATTTAGAAAACAGTGGCATTGCTAATTATTGGCAACAAACTAATGAAATGCAGATTAAGCATAATCTTACAAAATACTTCCTTAAATAAATATTTACATACTCTGAACCATAAGATAACAAACAATGTATTACATTACTTCTTACTGACATTATTGTTTATCACCGAACAAGCGATCCTTGTTCGATGACTGTCCATAGTTTTTTTTTTTTTTTTGTTTTTGTTTTTATCTTAAAATTATATTATGTATGCTTGTACTGGTATATTATATTATGTATTTTAACATTGCTTTGGTATTGATAATTACATTTGTTTAGTAAAAGCCCCATGGACGTGAATAAATAAATATTTTGAGTCGAATGTGTTATGTGACTTTTTAATCTGTCATTGATTTTTTTTTTTCTTCTCGTAAAAGCATACATAAGTACCGCAGATAAAGGAAAATTGCACACATTTTGTTTTCTTTATGGATAGTATTAATTTGACTAAATACATGATATTTTACTTCGTACTCAATTTTCTCAAAAACTATGGGTCAAATAAAAAAATATTATTTTACAAAATCGACTCCAAATATGATGTAGATTCACTGGTTTCCCGTTTGTACGTCGAGTATTGTTACATGGTGTATTATCCAATTTAATTAAATTTCTATTGAATAGTTTTTACTGCATCTACAATTTTATTATTTATTTATTTATTTTATTTGTTAGGAACAATAACAGACAAAAGGATACTAAATATAATATAAAAATAATTAAAAATATGCCTAGGTAGACCAATTGCCCTTTAAAATTGTTCACATCGTGTTTAATTGAGTGACATACACACAATGATTAAGTAAATATAAAAGCAAGAGTGATTACACATATCTCAAGAACAACCTTTTCTTGAACCCGTCTACGGAGCTTCCGAAGATGTCCCGTCTGTACCTTCAGTGCTGTCCCTGTGTATTACGTTGTACTCTCTGCACATACGAGAGAGAGACAATACCTACCTTTATGTAATAAAAAAAATATCAAAATACACTGAACTTGGTGTACCAACTCAGTGCCCTATGCACCATTGGGTGCGGATAAGGGAAAGTAGCAGTAGTAGTAGGAGTTATGCTGGACTAAAAATGTACTCAATTGTCTTTAAAACAGTCTAAAGGCTTTTAATAAATTTAATAAAAGGAGATTTTAATAAATGACGTCATATATGCGTCATAACTGCGATATATCTACAATGTAGTAAGGCATGCGGAGCATTTACCGCGTGTATGGACGACACGCCACTGATGTATAGGTATAAAGATGCCTTTATGTAATAAAATGATCAAGATACACTGCACTTGGTGTACCAATACAGTGCCCTATGCACCATTGGGTGAGGATAGGGAGAGTAGTAGCATTAGTAAAATACAGTAACAAAATATTGCAGGAAGGTTATTACGAATGAATAAATAAAAAGTGTAGATAATAAAGTGTTAGGTATTAATGGTCAAATTTTCGACGGTTTTCTTGCAATACCTTGCGTTAATGTCTTTTATGAAATTTTAAGTACATATTTTAATTCATATGTTCAGTGCCACAGAATGGCGTTTATTTAAAAAAAAAAATTAATATACAAAAAATAAGAAAGATTTCACTAACCATGTGGTTATCAGGGGATTTCTTTAGTTGGTCTTGGCATATAAAATAAGGATTTATTTCTATTTTAATGTTTTATGCAAACAAAGCTACGTAGGTTTAATACATAAATAAACGGATTAAATGAATTCAGAAGGAAACTTAGTAAAATACTAATGTAATACAACAAAGTTTCTGAGCCATACATTTTGGATACCACAATAATAACGTATTGCAGTTATATCAAGAATAACGTATTGCAGTTACCTTATTCAACCAGGAATCATGAGGTTTTTATTTGGAATGGTAACAAGAATAGAACCGCTTGCTGGAATATTCGTAAGAGATTTTATTTCTTACACTATATATACGAAATTAAGATATTTGAAATGAAAATGTGTAGTGGTAGGGGCAATGAAAGCATTTGTTCGCGTACATAACGTAAATTCATCCGTATTTTTATCACACTAACAATCTTAAAATCGCGGTTTAGCTTGTTGAAAAAATCGGTAGAGTTGGCTGGACTGAAAAAAGACTCAATAGTCTTTAAAGCAGTCTAGGGAAAGGGTGGGGCTTTCATTAACCATGAATGACATGATGGTTAAATAGTTAGTTAAATAATATCAAATACTGAAAAATAATATTATAAACAAATAAATAAAGAAACCGTTTCCACTATAATCCGAAACATTTTCCGTTAAGTTCTGGTAATTCAAGAAATTGATTAGCATTGTTCTTAGATTATAGCGTCATATTATTACGTACTACCTTCCCAATGCACAATTTTACTACTGCCGAGAGAAACTTGAGATGAAATAAAACGCAAAAAGAAAGTGATGATTCGTTTCGCCATTTTTCGCTTTGCTAGGCCTCCAACCGTAGAACCTGAAGCGACGCTTCGATAACAACTTGACTACAATACGCCTGACTAATTGCGTTTTGTAATTCATGGCATTTTCACCTTTCCACAACGATTTTACATCGATTCGTTTTGATGGTCTTTTTACAGAAAAATTATTAGTAACGTAATACTGCATCCATCAGCTCCGCCAAACTACATCAGTATATATTTATATATATATATATATATACTACTACTACTGCTTTCCTTTATCCGCACCCAATGATGCATAAGGCACTGCGTCGTGTAGTGTATATTGATCATTTTAATGAAGATATATTTAATAGTTTGTAGTAAGTCATTAAATGGAAATATTAGATATAAACAAATGTACATTTCTAAATAGTAAAGGTATACACCATGTTTCACGATGACAAGGCGAAACTCTGGAAGGTAATTCATGATATTCCGAGAAAAAAATCCTAATAAACTTTTTCAAACAACTCAACTTTAATTTCTTAAAAAAAATGAATAAAAATTCACTGACTTAAATTTTTGTACTGGAAATCCCATATTTTTTAAACATAGATCAACGTTTTTATTTATTTATTTTTAAACCACCTCAACAGGCCAGGAGGCCCAATTACAGAGGGGAACAACGTCACAAACACCCAGGCTTGAGAAAAATCACTTTTGATTTTTGTGTTCTCACCGGGAATCGAACCCGGAACCTCCATATCGTGAGTCCAGCGTCTTAGCCATTACGCTACGGAGGCCGCCGTTTTAGATTTTAATTTTGAATGTGGGCACGGCGAACGGGGTGGGTCCCCCCGCCTCCCCTACCCCCACTGCCCCTCCAACACTAATACTTCAAACAGACGCCAGTATTACACGCACCGCTTTTTATTAATACTTTTTTTAATTAATTATTTGAAATGTCTCGTTAAAAAAACTTTTTGACGTAATAGCGTCTAATAAATCGATGAACGCCGGCTGCACACACGAAAAAGCATGACTCATTGTCACGTTCCGCCTGAGCTGAGTGTGCAAGCGAGAGCGTGGAACAAGCGATAGAGAGGCACGATCGGCCTAAGCGTTCGGTTTGTGACGCATCTATCTCTCTTCCACTCTATCGGCCGATGCGTCATCATGCGTGATCAGATACACCAGATATTCATGCCGATGTACCAATTCTTCTTTGCGGCGACTTCAAATTGCAAGGACAGAAATAAACAGCAAAGACAAAGAATAGATATTTTAAATTAAGTAAAATGCATAAGCTAACTATACAGATTCTTCAGCTGATTTATAAAGAAAGACATCCTTACACCAAAATAATCAAGATCTTGATGATCGTTCACCCGCCTGATCATTCTGGGTAAAGGTGCCTGTGCGCCATAATTGGTCCTATGATGACCGAGGAACAGCATTTCATTATTTCTTAGTCTACGGGTGGGAACGTTAAAAAGAATCTTTTCCAAAATTTCAGGGGCATCAATGAGACAGTTCATAATTTTATACATGCAGATTATATATCCGCAATGCATCTGCGTTTTTCAAGACTTGATAAGCTTAAAAACTTCTCCATATCAGAATATGAATAGTCTCCTCTTTCCAGTCCCATCTTCCATGCAATTTTTCTTATAAAACGATGTTGAACTGATTCAAGGCGCTTGATATGAACAGCATAATGAGGGGACCAGATTACTGATGCGTATTCAAGAATAGGGCGAACTAAAGAGCAATAAAGTGTTTTAAGTGTAAGAATACTTTGGAAATCAGACGTAGTTCTATTTATAAAGCCTAAATTTTTAAGGATCTGTTTACGATACTATCAAAGTGTTCAAGAAAGGTTAGTTTATTATCAAGGACCACTCCAAGATCTCTTATAGAGGTGACAATCGAAAGAATTTGGCCATTAAGTTTATAATCAAAAAAGATAGGACGTTTACATTTATGATATGAAATAATTTTGCATTTATCGATGTTAAGTTCCATGTTATTAATTTTGCACCAAGTATGAAATGAATTTATGTCTTCTTGGAGTCTGACACAGTCATCAATATTTTTAATTAGCTTAAGTATCTTGTTATCGTCAGCAAAAAGCCAGAATTTTGTAAAAGAAAAAACATAAGCAGCATCATTAACAAACAGATTAAATAGAAGAGGGGCCAAGTGGGCACCCTGTGGCACACCTGAAGTTACTAGGAAGCTATTTGAGATGAAGTTATGCAAGACTAGATTTACAATTTGATAGTAGTATTTCAGGAATACCATCTGGACCAATACATTTACTATTACCAAGTTTACTTAGAGCAATTCTGACATCCTCAGCTGACACTTCACAATTATTTCAGATATACAGTATTGGTATAGCTAAATAATGAATTAACATTTGAAGAATTATTAACATATACTGAAGAAAAATGCGTTGCAAAAAGATTAGCTATATCGGTACCATTAGTTGCGTGTTTATCTTTAAGAAACATACTTATTGGCAGATCGTTATTGAAACGCTTATTAGAAACAAAGCTCCAAAACTTTTTGGGATTTATGGACAACATTGTTTCAGTTTCTTTGATGTATGATCTATAACAATTGGATGATTCTGACTTCGCCAGTTCTCTTAGTTGAGAAAATTGTTGATAAAATTTGAGATTCCCAGTTTGTTTATAAAGTTTGTGGATCCTTTTCTTTTCCAAAATCAGAGTCTTTAAATTAGAGCTAAACCATTTTGGAAACTTAGGTTGGGCAAAATTTCCTTTTGGGATAAATTGTTCAATGCCAATTGCGACTTTATCATTAAATAAGATGACTGCATCATTTATACGAGAATTGCTTAGAATACTGTTCCAATCAATTTCTGAAAGATATTGATTGAGGCTAGCATAATCTCCATCTTTAAAAATAAAATATAACGAGTCATTAGATTTGAGTAAGTTGTTAGAAAATGAATGGCAAATATCCCCAGAAAGTGGAGGGTGATGTTTATCGACTGGTAATAGTGGGTCAATGGATTCGGTGACAGTAGAATTAGAATTATTGCTAAAGATTAGATCAAGACAATAGTTTGAGCAGTTAAGTATAGAATTCAATTGGAACATGTTTAAATACGAAAAAATGTTAACAATTAGAGAAGCATTTGCAGATATGGGATTTGCCACATTAACGCCTTCATCGTCGTTGATCCAAGTTACTTTAGGCAAGTTATAGTCTCCGCAGATGAAAATAGAGTTAGAAACTACCGATACTTTTTCCACTATGTCAGAATGAGATTTGTAAATATCAATGGACGATGTCGGAGGAATGTAGACACACCCAATTACAAGTTTTTTGTGACCAATTCTAACACACAAATATATTTGATCAGCTACACAGTTTGATGAATCAATTACATTACAAGATATTCTTTTGCTGACACAAATCATAACACCTCCTCCTCTCGTCTTGCCATAAGTTGTAGAACGATCGCATCTAAAAATATTGTAGTCAGTCAGCCCAAGTTCAGAAGATTCGATACTATCATTTAGCCATGTTTCGGTGAGAAAAATTATATCATAGTGGCAGATAGCAATATTGCACATGAGAGAATTTAATTTAGTATTTACACCGCGTACATTTTGGTAGTAATATGAAAATGAGTTAGAGGTTGCAAATGGACGATTTTATTTTTGGCTAAAAAATCTATCCTGGATAACTCTTTAGCTTCAGAGGCCTTCCTAGCAGGGCAATCCTTCGAGACAGTTGGATGTGCTGCAGGTTTTTTGAAGAACGTGCAAGTAGCACATGTTGGAGACTTGTTCAAATTGGAGCAGGAGTCACGGTTATGTCCAAGTTTTGCACAGTGAGAGCACGTGGGGGCATCTGATGAGCATTTGGACGCAGTATGGCCATACAGTTGACAGTGTCCACATTTAAGGTTGTCAATCCAATCACGTACCTTGTAGATTTCCCAATTGAAGGCCAGCCTAGAAGAAGTTATTAAAGAGTGTCGGACGCTAGGAGGTACCCTTATTATATGCGTGCAGTTTCCTGTGCGTGGTCCAGCCTTATGGGAGAATTTAATTTGGTCACTGAGCGAGTCTAGGGGTAAACCGGTTTCATCATGAGTCTGATTGTGGATGGCCAGAACAATGTTCTCAATAGCAAAATCTTGCGGCAGACCATGAATGGCAACACGGGGGAGTTTGTGGAGGGCAATTTTCGCAGTAAGACCCGACTTTAAAAGTTCAGGTGCGTTTTTTAGTTTTTCTGCCTCATCTTTAGTACTTGGGTGAACTAGGACACCACCATCCTTTGTTTCTCTGATACCAGTTACTGTAATGCCTAACAAAGCTGGATTTACAGACTTCTTTAGTACTTCCAGAGTGTCTTTGGATGTTGAATCATTGTTCCTCGAGTGAACTAAAACTGCTGGTCTAGCAGGAAGAGCAGGAGCATTGTTGCGGGTAATCGGAGGATACTTATTTGGACCCATGTTGGCAGCTATTGAGCTCCAAGTTGTATTATTTGCTGAAGTTTTTGTTTCCGGGTTTCCTATTTTTTTGCCGTTTTCCTCCATTTGAGCAACTCTAATCTCAAACTCATCAAATTTAGCAGATAAAAGTGACAGAGATTCTAGAATTTGTTTGTTTTGGCATAATATTTTATCGTTTAATAATCCAAAATCATTTAGTTTTTTATCCAATATTTCCAAAAGAGATTCTTTCAGCTCTTTCAGGTGGATTTCAAAACTAGATGCTTGAGTCACACCGTGACGATGCTGATGGTTGAGTGATCATCACTTGTGGACTGGCTGATCTGGATCTCGGATCCTGGGCCTTGCAAGACTCACACTTCCAGCTTGCACGCGACAGTTGGGTCATCCTTTTAAATACAGTTGATGGAGTTCCCACACAAGCATGATGGACACTGATAAAGCATCGGGAGCATTTAAATCCTTTTTTAGGACTTATATTATTGCAGCAAATATTGCAGTTCGTACTGTTCATTCTGGATTTTCAGGTTGGAATATTAGTTGTTGTGAAATGCGCTCTGGAATGCGCGTTAACAAAGACAGCAAAAAGCCAGCATATTAGTTAGGATCAGGCTTTTTAATTATAATTTTTTTTTTTTTTTAAATATTTTTATTAACAATAAAAAATTTCTGCTCACAAATTAATAATATTGAACGCCCTCTAGTGCCTAGTAGTGAAAGTTATCGTTTGCAAATAAATTTGGTTCGATTCTATGATAACTGGCATGTGATTAAGATAACACAGGTCAACAAAGAAAAAAAAAAATTTTTTGAGTCTTTTATTTAGTGATTATTTTCTGATTATATACATGGAAAAGTAAACAGTAACTCCATTGATAATAAATAAAGTTTGCTTTTGTACTTTTTTTATAATGAGAACATGATGGGTGACTACATTTGGATGCTCATACGAGAAAGTTTCTGACGATTACACTAGAAATACTAAAAAAGTATTCATTTTTAAAGCTTCTTTTGTATATTTTTTTTGGATTTTTTGTTTTTTTTTGTGCTGTCTTTTTATAATAAAAGTTAATTAAAATATATAATTCATAACTTGTTTTAATTTTAAATATGATTAACATTGAAAAATAGACCTTTTCCATAAATGTTGAAATTTCGTTCTGGTATCTACAAAAGCAAACTTTATTAGATAAAAATATTTTTTCTTTCTTTAGTTTGGCATAAGTAATCAAAATCAGAGGTACAGAACTCAGACTCAAAAATCGTGTTGACCTGTGTAATAGTTAGTGTTATTGTCGGTAACTGCTTTATCGACTCTATTTAAACAAATTTATCATTATTTTGACATTTATCTATTTTTTCAGCAATCACTATTTATTTTCGTCTTTTTCACTTAATATTCAAACTCAAATAGTCTAACGCACATTTGCACTAACACATCATCATCACTAGTACACTTTCACAGAGGTTTTTACTCTATTTATTGCCTCTTTCTTCAAAAATCGTAAACTTTTTGGGTAGATCGTAAATTTTTTGGGTAGATTTTTGGGTGAACAAAACTTAAACTGTATTTGTGTTTCCGAATGCAATGATGAATCGTCATCGAGGCATTGGGTAAAATTTTTGGGTAAATTTTTTGGGTAGATTTTTGGGTGAACAAAACTTAAACTGTATTTGTGTTTCCGAATGCAATGATGAATCGTCATCGAGGCATTGGGTAAATTTTGGGTAAATTTTTTGGGTAGATTTTTGGGTGAACAAAACTTAAACTGTATTTGTGTTTGCGAATGCAATGATGAATCGTCATCGAGGCATTCTTTTCGTTCTCGATTTAAAAAAAGAGTGCATTTTTCGCGAGGTGGGCGGATTGGAAGATTTGATCTTTGGAAAGTGATTTTGCAAAACGACTCTTCGTTTGCGACCGCCATTTTTCAAGTAGGTACAGGGCGGAAAAACAATGGATCCCTTTTTTATTTTGATGCACCACATATCGGATTAATCGGAAATATTTCCTAAATGTATGTTGGCTTGGTAAGTGTTTTATTTACAGAAAATGTGCTGGTCTCCAGATTGATGATTTTGTTATACTATACGAGTATAATGTATTCAAATCAGATTAAAATGTAATATTTGAAGTAAATATTTAAAGAAGTAAATAGCGTTCTATCCTCTCTGCCTACCCCTTTGGAGAAACGGCGTGATGGTTAGTTATTTAAATATTTTTTTATCAGACTTCAGACAATAGTTTCATTTTTCAACCTTAATGAAAAATGTAAAAATGTAACAACATGTGAAAATGGCGATATTTATGCTTAAATACAACCGTACTGCTTAAATATAATTGAAATATTTGCACCCAAATATTTAAAAGCCATTTTTTTAGGTTATTTCAATTTTGACATTTCCTATTCCCAAAAAAAACTTTTATCTTTGTTTACGATGAGCATGTATGTGTGTATGTGCCTATGTAGTGGTGTGAAAGGTATACTTTTTTTTCACTTTATGGCTATTATATTCCTCGCAACTTTTGGGTAAGATTTTAATAGCGTCATGTATTAGTACAAATGTTTAAAAGCGGATAAAGCATTCTAGTACATTTCTACCAAAGATGAGCATCTTTATAAGTGTATTATCGTGGTATTATCTTTGCATCGAATTTCGTCGTCTGTCGTCGTCTGTATTGTCTTTGGTTTGGTCGTCTGTAATTAGTGTATTCTATGGTCGTCTGTTCGCCTGTTATTCTATGGTCGTCTGATTTTGATCGCAATTTTCTGTCTTGTCGTTCTGTGTCGGAAGCAATGTTTTCACATTTTTGCGATAATATTGTGCAAATGTAGTTTTATATTGGTGTGACATTGTAGATATTAGAGTTTTCTACCATTCTTAAACACGTAAGTAAGACTGTTTTTCTTATTTATTTCGTACTTGCATATTAGTGCCTGCCAAACCCATTGCGATTGTTTCTCATTGAACGGTACACAAATGGCGAATTGTCGATAATCTCATATAAAATGTCCCCGCGTAGGTTTTTAATTGTAACGGAATTAATTTGCTTGCGATGCGTTTCAATGTTAAGTGAAATTGCGATATGTGTTTAGAAATCAGCTTTCACATCATGTTTTTTTCGCATCTGACTACCAGTTTTTTTGTTCATAACATTGTACAGATTACATTAGATATCATCTGTCATAATTACGCAAGGCTGTCAAATACACTTCTCTATTTCGGTATTTTAATTTTGGTAAAGCATTAAATAACTGATCGTTGGGCATCTACATTATGTGATGACTTGTAAGGACAAGGGAAAAAATATAATTGGTGCTACATTTTAGAATACCTAATAATTATACATGAATACTTATACACTAATGTTGGAAATTTGACAAATATAAGAACGGTGTAAATTTTCTCTTGTGTGTTGTGACACTAGTTAAATTCTATAGGAAACGCAATCTGTCACCTTTTTATAACATTTACGCGCTTCACACCTCCAATTATGCAAATTTCGTAAATCTGTGTGTTTTATGATTAATGTGTATTAAAAAAACTCACGTTTTGCTGTTTCTTTTCTATGAAATTATATGACCCTAGTCAAAGAGGATATTTCAGTTAAGCCAGTACAAAATTTAACGAAATATTTGGATCGCAAACTTAATGACCTACTCCACGGCTCTGGTTTAGATTTCTGACAATATTGCGTCATTCATTCTGTTCTTCGCCAACATTTGTAATTTGTGTGTTTCTCCTGCTCCATATTCTGATAAAAAAAGCTTGTTTTCAATAAAAAATCAAAACACACATCGTCGTGGCTAAGCACGCTTTTACTTGGGTCAGAAAATTTAACAATTGTGCTCAGTTTGCAAACTGTCCTGTGTCATTCAAAAACATATATTGAATGGACAATGCGACGTTTGGCTAACCTGACAGTTAATGTTTTTTATGTAAATGTGTAAGCATACATATTGAATGCCTTTAAAAATGTAAAAATCGTATAACTTTTTTACATTATTAACTGTATTAACAATTTCTTGTGTGCAAACATATGATAATAACTTAGGATCGAGATTAAAAAATATATATGTTCAGCTTGCCTTTTGACAAACTGAACAGTCTTCTAAACAAGAAACTGCACTTTATGCAAGTAAAAGTGACCATCTGCAAAAATTACGAAATTATTGACTTTTTGCCATTGTGTTAGCATAATTTATGACTGGTAAAAATTCCCAGTTGATCCGACACTCGGAAAAGATATAAGTTTTTAAAAAATGACAGCATTTGCTATAAGCTCACAGATTTTTGCAGTGAAAACTAACCAACTCTCAGAAAAGTCTCAGAAACAAAAATAAAAGAGCAACCTGTACTTAATGAAAGAACTGCAATTTAATGAAATATAAAATTGAAAATATTTCAGAGAACACCTTAAGAAATCACACTGTCAATAGAGATAAAGAAAAGGTATCTTTTTAACAACAATCCAATTATAGTATAAATCCAGTAATTTGTCTACCGGTATGTGTACACATTCAAAATGTTGTTAAAAAGATTACTGGTTAAAATATAAAAGCAAATAAAAATTGGAGAGACATCTTCAGGCGTCTTCTAGTAAGTAATTAAGTTCGGAAAAAGCCTTACCTACACACTACTAAAGATGATTGCCAAAAAATGCTTAACAATCTTCTCAACAGATGTCACCAGCATAGAAATTTTTCTGTAATGTGGAACGTTGAAGACGAGTTCAATATATAGTAGTTTCAAAAATTTGATTTCAAAAAGTTATCAGATGATGGGCGGAATGGGGAATGTTGTAGTACATCAAGTGGCCACTTAAACCCAGCCAATGTCAGGTCATAAGCCCTGTAAACCCCTAGGTAATCCACATTCGTTTCCAGAGTTCTCTGTCTCTGTTGGGATAATCAATAATAAAAAGGTATCTTGTTGGCGTATATGAACAAGGCAAACTGGGCATATTATATCACACAATATATATTTTTTATTATTTGATTATATTGATTTCCGCATTCTGAGTTATGACATTTCAACTTACCGTAGCTTACCGATTTAACTTAACACGGGCTGCGGGGCCCGTGTAGTTATAAATAATATTGTTAAATTATTTATTTATTTGATTAACTTCTTGTAACAATGGCGGGTTTATTTATAAAAAGCAATATCTTCCAACCAACCAGAAACAGAGTGGTCTGACAACTGGAACTCTATTTGCAGTTCAGTTTGGTGGGCAGATAGCGCGCGTACAATGTTACAACACAAAAATAAAAATAATACTAGAAAATATTAGTCTATGGGAAGTGGGATGTGGAAAGGAGTTTTGAAGTACGAGTGGAGAGATTTAGAAGGGAGGGGATATATGGAGGGAAATCAAGGTGCTAGAGATAAATAATTAATTATGCTTCAGACGCTTTTTAAAAGTGAACAAAGATGGTGCATTTTTTGTTGTTGGACGAGGTAGTTCGTTCCAGAGTCTGGCGCTTTGTTATGGCGAATTATTATGTTTATTATTATTAAATTTTTCTTTGCCTTGTCTTGCTTTCTTATGCGTTTAAAAAAACTAAAAAAATGCCGCGCGCTATTTGACAGTTCACCGTTGTTATAAAACCAACGGTGCAGCCAACCATGCGTAAACTCACGGAGCGGTAAAATAGCAGTCTTACTTATCACCCACTACGAAGAGTGTCAATCGTGGGCTTTGCGTTAAGTTATTAACACAAGCTCGTGTTAAATACTCACGAACTCAGAATCAGGCTGATGAAGCGATTCCTTCAGAAATTCACACTTGGTATATTATGTAGATCGCGCTACCTGAAATTAATTATTCAGACAGGGCACCTAAACCTAGTAAGATTCTAAATCTGAAGACCATGAATAAATACTAGATTTTTTTTTAATTACAAGTAAATGATATATCGTCTATGTAAGTTCAATACCGCGTATGAGCCAATAAGTTCTAAATACGTATTCCGTTGAACGGAATAAGCCGCATCGATTGGTAGATTAAAAATTTTGAAATTGTTTTAATAGGTGTCATGCAATCGGTCAAAGTCAATTCAGAAAATAAAAAAGTTTTCATTAAAAAAAAAGTATCAATATCTCATACGCATTTAATTTTTTATTCGAATTAAAGTATACTAGCAAAAATGCATTTCGTTGCAAAAAAGAAAATACAAAAGAAAGAGTTTTCGAACTTTGTAAAAATATTTTTTGTTAACTAAATTCTATGGTTTTTTGTCTTTTCTGAACTTTTTAATCAATGGCTCATACGCGGTATTGAACTTACACAGACGATATGACATTTCACTTTTTAAATTTTTGTTCAATTTTTTTTCTTCATTTTTTAAATTTGTATTTCGTATTAAACCTATATACTTAGATATATAAAAATAGATTATCGAAATAAAAAATCCCAAAAACATCATTTATGGTTTTATATAATTTCCCCCAATAAATAAGACAAAGTTTTTCAAAATATCAGTTAAATAAAATAAATAAACCATAGTGCAAACACAAATTTAATATTTAATATAATTTCCATCCAATATACAAACATCATGATAATTTCGCAATTTTAATGTCTGAAAATAACTGTTTATGGAAATACGACACAAGTTGCTATTACATGATTAAACTAAAATTTTGGTTGCTTGGACTAGATAACTGGGTGATGGTTGATGCAAGGCAGACCGGGTGCCTCGGATGGTCCTACCGACTCTGAATTGAAAGATCTCACTCACAGACTTAATAATCACATCCAGCTTGGACTTCAAAATGATATCGCAAGGTAATACTTTTACGACTTTTAGTTTTGTTGCTCTTGCTCTTGTATTGATTCGGGTGGTGGACCAGTGGTAGCGTTGTGGACTCCGGGTGTAATGAAAGTCAGATGGAATCCCCACTCTTGTCAACAATATCAAGTTTCTACTCCCACATTCGGCTTGTGCCGCTTAAGTTTTACTAATAATATTTGCAAATTGAAATGTGTGCAAATGTCACAAGATTGCATGGATTTCTTTTCATAAAATAACTGGTTAAAGGAGGGTATGGAAAATACTAGAAAACTGATAAAGATGTTAACCTTTAAATCATATTTTTACCAGAAGTTATTGAGAGCAACATACTAAAATATGTCAATAGTCTAAATTTTTCAAACTGTCTGAAATATTGAATATATAGAATTTGAATAAAAAACTAAAAGAATGAACAGCTCAAATCTGTTTTTTTATAAATATATCTAATATCTGAAGTTTTTGTTCCAATAACAATCCTGTTATTTGATTACTTTGATTTAGTGGTTCAGTCATTTACATCATCTGAGCAATGTAATATTTTGTGTTTGGATTATGTTTTATTTCTTACAAACATTATGAAATGAGTTGTGCTGTGCATTGAATTGTATCAAGTGTTTTAAAATTCTACGAGGGTTGTGTAAAAAATAAGGTTTCCAACACTGTAAACTCGCCGCGTGAAATGCTAGACAAAATCTGGCAACACCGCCATGTGCGCTGATTCCCCCACTCTAGATCCCGCCTAAGTCAAATTCGCTGCGATGTTCAGTACCGGCCTGACAGCCATCCGCAATGGAACCCCTGATCGCCGTCACCCGCCAGGTGCGAAGTTCGTGCAGTAATCCGATTTTTGCACTCTAAAAAGTTACCACCACCGGTTGATATTCATAGGCAGTTGTGTAAAGTTTATGGGGAAGCTTTCTTAGACTACATTGTGTCACCGGGGATGAAACGTGGTGTCACTACGTCACCCCGGAAACAAAACAACAATCGCGACAATGGCGCCATCGCCTAAAACCGAAGAAGTTCAAGCAAACGCTATCCGCAGGGAAAGTGATGGTTACTGTCTTTTGGGACCGTAAGGGCGTCCTGCTTGTTGAGTTTATGACTCCAAAATCGCCGGAGAGGAATACTGACGAAAGGCGTTAGACTGCACCACGACAATGCGCGCCCGCACGTCTCTCGCCAAACCACGGATTTAATCGAATATTTTTGGCTGGCTCCCCTACAGCCCCTGATCTTGCACCGAGTGATTTCCACTTGTTTCAAAAATTAAAGCAACACTTGGGTGGACAACGTTTCGAGACTGATGAAAGAGTGCAGGAAGCGGTCACCAAATTCCTCCACGAACTGGCCGCGGACTTTTATGAAGCTGGATTCCAAAAGTGGATTAGTCGTCAACAAAAATGCGTTGAAAAATCAGGTGATTATGCTAAGAAATTAAGCTTTCCAGTGATGTATTTTTCAGTTCAAATAAAAAATGCCTTACACCTGAAAAAAAATTGAGAACCTTATTTTTAACACAACCCTAGTATTTACTAAATAAGTGTGTAATGTTTTGTTACAAAACAGTATTTATTTATTTTGTATGCAATTATTTAGTTTTTTGTTTTTTGTTTTTTCAGATATGTTTTTACTAAATATGGCAATATGTAGTGTTTGTGTGGTGTATCCAATTTTCTTCAATTCATGACAAATCAATTTAGGTTGGTTTTTATTCTTTTTTTTTTAAAAATTTTTATTTCGATTTTGTATAATTTACATCACTTGCGTTTGCATCTAACGGCTCTCCCTTGTATTTTAGAATATTCGATGAATCTCTATACGCCGACATTGAACTTATTCTGGGGAAATTGAAAATACCAACTCACAGGTGCATTTTGAAAAGTAGATCACCGAGATTCTATGAAACATTGGACCATATTTTGAAAAAAGGCATTAGCACTAGGAAACATTTACTGAGATAGAATCTTTTATAAGGTAAAATCAATGTTGAAGTACCTACCCTACCTATGTTTTAATCTCTATCACCTAATATCATTCAAACAATAAAATACTTATTCATGTTTTGCAGTGACACATACTCTGAATGTAATATCAAAAAACAAGAGGATGAAATTTTTGGAGTTTTTTACAAGACAATACAACTGAAGAAGATTTAGTGAACTGTAATAAATTTTCCATAAGAACACTGGAACCATTCACACCAGATAGCGAATTATTCCTTACCCCTAAAATCTAAGCCCTTCATATATTTACAAACTCAGCTATTCCAAATTTACAATCTGAACTTGTTGATGATAAGAAAAGGGTTTCTCAAGAACCAAATCTTCTAGAGAGAGAGTTAACGGAACAAGATGAATTATTATCAGCATTTCAATCAATACTGAAAACTCAACAGAATTCTCCTGTAAAACATCAAGAGTCTACATCAAGAGTCAAACCAACAACACTGTCATTGAGATCTAGTCATACGTCGAAAGTATTTAAACATTCCGGCAGCTGTGATTTTAGTAGGTTTAAGAGATTAGGTAATCATAAAATATCCACTAACAGGGGTACACATTATAAACCCAAAACAGAGGGACATGAATGGGCAAACCCAGCCTCACAGTTTTATAGTCCTTGTAGACCCAAAGTTGACAAGTCTATAATAAGCTATCACGATTCTGTGGATAAGGATTGTGTCCCAAAATATTAATGTTGATTCCCAGGATAATGACAACCTTCAAACTAGCGAAGACTTTACACCTGATAGTTTGATCGGTGATGACGATGACAATAGCTCGCCATCTGATTATTTAACGCCAGCAGCAAATTATTGTCCGTCTCTCCTAGAAAATAAAGTCACTAATCTTACTTTTGTCAAATCTCGGAGTCACTCGATGCCAGTAGAAATGGAAAAATCTTGTCAAATTCTGATTCACCTTATTGCTCTGATTGGGAGTCTGGAAAGTTTGCTAATAGCAACACTGCTGAAATTGACAGCAATGATGCAAACTTGAAACTATAGATGTGAAACGGAATACTGTAAAACATCAAGTAAAAAGAAGAAAAAGAGCGCCTCAATGAGGAAATTGTGATACTTGAATCTTCATCTGTGTCTTCTGAAACAGGTTCTTGGGAATCTATTTTTCCTCCTAAAAATGTATCGGAAATTAAAGATGCCTGTAATGCATTCATTCTCCATGAAAAGAAAATACGTTTCAGACAATACTGCACTGGTAAGAAACCGTGATGCATCTGAAACCAGTTTTATGTCTGATACAAAGAAAAACAATGCTTGCTTTATTAATGCTGCTGATTTGGCGGATGATGGAGAACTGTTTTTGAACTCTGCTTGTGTAAAAAATTTCTTCTGAAAGAGAACTTAAAATGAAAAATGCAGAGGTTGATAATTTGGCTCCAAAAACATTGGATATGGAGACAGGAAGTTCTGAGGCAAGTAATAACGAAGATTCATTGGAATTGGAAGAATTTGACGCCTTTGAAAAAGCTGTTGCAGTTAGTGACAATGAAAGTCATTATGGTAGTCACAAAAATTGATTCCAAGTTTTTCAATAGAACTTCTAGATTCAATACAGAAAATGACCCTAAATCTTTAAACACTAGTGATTATCAGTCAAGTTCAATGTCTATGGAATCGACATGTGTTGTTCCTAAAAACACCAAGTAACTCAATTATGCAAATTGACTGGAAAGTGCCTGAACCCAAAGAAAAGTCCCTTTCTGAATCGCCCAAAATCAAATCTCCCCACAGAAAACAAAAATGTGACGAATCAATGCCAATAGTCTCTCGGTGGAGCAACTATTGAAGATTTTGTAACAAATATTCAATACACTTCACAATCATTACCTAACAGCCTATGTCCACTAGAAGATTTCAAAGCTCCAACCAAGTCTTCATGGATTGTCGATATGAGCGATTGCAAAAAACAATTATCTAGAAAGTGAAATGCAATACACTTCTGCCAATCAAACTGAAAACCTAAAAAAATCACTTGACAATGCAAATGAGGACAAATATTCCTCAGAAAAAAAGAAATCACTTGGATTCTATGTAGACTTTTCAAATATACCAGACGCAGCCGAGTCCAAAATAGAAAATGATAAAGAAAGATCAAGTCAGGCAAAAAAGAGTTTGTTTTCAATGTATGTGGATATTGGAGAAAATAAAAATGTGAAGGAAATGCCATCTAGATTGTCGGAAAATAAGAGAGATGCGCCTTTAAAAATAATCCCAGAAAATATAAAGACAAATGTAATTATTGAAAATAAA
This sequence comes from Micrasema minimum, assembly GCA_022494985.1. NCBI lineage: Eukaryota > Metazoa > Arthropoda > Insecta > Trichoptera > Brachycentridae > Micrasema > Micrasema minimum. The sequence goes on from JAGVSP010004511.1 coordinate 20,652, forward strand.
GTATCCAATGAGAGGTGAAACCTAACATTGAATCTATTTCTGATAAGATACCTGTTAAAACAAATACACAATGTAAAGTTTTGAAAAATCCAGGCATTAACTCAAATAATAGTAAGTCGAGTAATGTAAACAGGCATTCTTGGAATTTTAGTGATTGCAACTCTGAAGCAGATTCTCAGATCAAGCTTAAAAATTTTCATAAACAGAAGAGTTTAAGTTTAAGTAAATTCAGTGAGAGTTCACCAGATTTTATGAATCAGATTCAAAAAAAGAAAGATTCAATTTATTCACTATCTGATATTTCTCTAGCTGATGACATGACCTATTCCAAATCTGAAAGTACTTATTCAGTAAATAATGCTATTGCTTTAGACAATAAACAAGTAAATGATCCTAATGCAGTGGCAAATAATCAACAGGTCAAAAAACACAAATGTGATGCTAAGTTGAATGAGACATTTGACAAAAGCAGTACTTGTTCAGAGAAAAATAATTTGACTGACGATACGTCTCCTACTATCACTGATAATGATGATATGACATTTCATCCAGAGGAAGTTAAAATCAACATTGATGACCATACCATGACTGGTTCTATGGAAGGTCAGATAGAAGATTTTACCAACATCTGATACAACTGATGCACGTATGAACACCAAAGTTACTGAAAAAGACATAGAAAGTGACACATCAAAAATATCAAATTTTGTTTAAACTCTCGGATTTGGATAAACCACTCCCAGCTTTGAATCTTGATATAGCAAGAGAGCATTTGAAGAATCCGATGAACACTCGCATGACAAGATCTATTCCTGAAGCTTCTTGGGGAGAGGATAATCGCATGACTCATTCTACAGAAATATTCTCTTCATTCCACTCTGAGAACATATACAGCCTGACTCGTCTGTTTCCTCATTTGAAAAACGAGCTGAGTAAAAGTACTCCTGGGAGCTTGGGGTCTCAGAATAGATCCTTGACATATCTTCCAACACCTGGACTGTACTACAGAGATTCTGAGCTTCAAGTCTCAGACATCACAGAACACAGTAGTTTGCAGAGCAGTTCTTGTTTTTCTGGAAATGGTGAGTGTTAATATGACATAATACTGCTTATTCTATCCTCCAATTCACATAATACGTAACTTCAATATATCCAGATTGTGTAAATAAGAAAATTAATTAGATTAATAATATTCTAGATGCTAGTATGGATGATCAGCAATCTAGCAGCCTTTCACACTGCAAATCACGCTTGGGTGAGGATCTTCTCAGAATGTTCTTGGAGGAGATAGCACCAGATGTCACTGTTGATGTAGGGGGAAGAAAAATCAAGGCACATAAATGCATACTGTCTTCCAGGTAACAAAGATAAAATAAATACATGGACCCCCTCCACCCTAATATAATTTTCGGTCACCAATTTATAGCCATTATTTTTCCCAAGCTCGTCCATTCTTATCTTATTATTTAGTAGTATTTTTTTTCATCATGTGCAATATAAACGTACGTCATATTACAGGTGTCTCTATTTTGCTGGGATTTTGAGTGGATCTTGGGTTCAAAGTTCTGGCAATGTTATATCTCTTGATGGGTAAGTGTGCAATATTTGTATTTCTTTGTTGACATCAAATAAATGTTTACTATACCACAACGGTTTATTGAAACTTGTAGACTTTCATACCCTTCCCATGGCAGAACATGAAGGATTATGGTATTTTGATTAAATACTTATATTTATTTTGGCACATAATTCATCGTTCAAGTGGTAGCAATAACTGAATCGGTAAGTTATACAAATTCATAAGAATATTATTATCTAATGGAATTTTTATTGTATTACAGGTTTTCTTTTAATGTGGTCCATTTCGCCCTGTGCCACATATACTCAGGAGCTTCAACAATTCCAGATTCTATCAGCATCTTCGAGTTAGCAGCCTTATCAGACATGCTTTCATTAGAGGGATTAAAAGAAGTGGTCATGTATACACTAAAAGTGAAATATTGTCACCTCTTCCATAAGGTATGTCATGTGTATTGAACTATATTTTTTACAGTGCGTTTTTCATAAGAGATTACAGAAATCTAAAGTTAAATTACTGAACTTCCTCTTCAATAGATCAGTTGTTAGGCCAGCTGTGTGGCACGTGACACCATCTTCTTGGTACCACATATATCATTGATGTCAAGTCCATCTAATCATGGCCAAAAATAGTCTTCCAATACGGCATGATAGTGAACTCCATTGTAGATCATTTTCAATTACGAAAAAGTTCTGTCCAATTACACCTCCGCTTGGATATCGAAATTGGAAATGTATGGGGAAGAAAATATATTTCCAATGATTTTATTAATTTAGAAAAAATTATACATCTTTATTAAAAACTGTCTAGTACTTATAAATCAAAACAAAGAAAACATGAAACTAGCGTCTGTAATAATTGGCAACGTTGTAAACAGTGGCAACCATGCGCATTGTTTCGCCGGTCATCCTTGGTCATCATTGCTAAGCCTTCCACAGTTAATACCAGTACACGGTTTAGAGGAGGAGAGTGATACAGGGTCAATTTAATCAAAATAATTTGTTTATAAAATCCATTTTTCCTGTCATATTTTTTAAACTGTAATATTTTAGAACTTTTTTTATTAAAAAAAAATGTATTAAAATGTATGGACATCAAATAATTATTTTCACCTAAATTGTCGAATTCGACGTCTGTGCTCCACCATGAAATCCATTGATAATAACTTGTACACATTACATGTAGTCTGTTATTTTTTTATGTTCATGTTTGGCTCGGCATTGAATTCAACAAAAGTCAACATCTTCACTATACATGTAAAAGACACAATAAGAAACACCAAATCTAAAATTTATTTTCACATCCATTGTGATACATTATATTTGATCATTTGTGGCAAACTTTGAGGTTTGCGCGGGCGGGGCTTCTGTCTTCCGTTTGCAATATTTTGATTTGAATTTGTATAACTGCATTACTGCAAACCACAGGTTATACTGCAGAATGTCACCACGTGATTACTACTGATAAAACCGAAAACCAAAATATCTTTGACTGCCATCTTGCTTTGCGATTATAGTGATTTTTGTGTAGCATATCGATTTTCAGACTCAAATCTGTCATAGGCCTAGTTCTTTACTAAATAATCTTATACAATCTCCGAACAATTTATTTTGCCTCTCTATCTTGTCTCTTGTCACTTTGACTGTTATAGTTGTGCCAATATAAGAAAACCCGTATGACATCTGGGAGAATTGTTTTAAAAGAATTTACGCTCTTAGTACACCACTACTGCGATAAGCGGTAACGAAACTTCAGCGAATCTATTTTTACACTGCAAATTTCACGGTCTGAAGAGGAGGAATTATTGAGTAGAATATCGGTTCATAAAATTAACCAAAAACTAATAATCTAAGTCTATCTTAAAAAAAATCTAAACCTGTTTCTTCCAGGATTTTACTCCATGCTACTTCTTTTTTAAAAGTATTTTTATAATCAGCAGTATACCCCACATCATATAATTCTGAATCTGCAAATCAAATGCGTTAATTTTTCTGTGATATATACGTTCGCCATCTCTGCAAAAATCTGTTTTTTTTTAAGATATGCGATATCACGACGAAATGCTAAATTCTAACTGCGGTATCACCGTGTCAGTGTAAAACAAGTTTAGCTGCCAACAGCGATACGCTGAGAATAGAGATGCAAACATAGGGAATCACAGAAAGTAAGAGCGAGACGCAACACACGCGATACCTTTTTCATATATTTGGACAGATTTTTTTATGGTCTCGCGATCTCGGCAATGGTGTAACAAAATAATATTGGCGTAGAATTTGCCCAGTATCCACAGTTAATTTGTTCAATAAATTTAAATTTTATTTACGAAATATTTCTTGTAGAAAGCAATATTACATTGCATGATTGCCCGCTTCATAAAATATTCTCTTACATTATGTATATGTTTTTACTGTCTAGCCATGTCCAGTCTGCTCGGTTGGTGTGTTGGAATGCCTTCCCCTTTCATCAGCTTACGGGTTGGATGAAATCTACAGAAAGAGTTTGGATTGGATCACCAAATACTTTGTCCGCATTTGGCCCACCAAAGAGTTTGCGGCTTTGCCCCGAGAACTAATCGACAAATGTTATCAACAACATGTTGTTTATATGGTAGGTTACTTGTTTACACAGATCATTAGAATTTATAGTTTATTCACTAGTAATATCTTCATTGTATTTCTATAGCAGGATGTCTTTACTAATATTATTTGCTTTTATGGTGGAAAACACTTGTCCAAAATATGAAGTATAGCCAACATAAAATAATTACAATAATTTCCAGTACAGTACTTGTGCTGTAGTCCAACCTGCAAACGTCCACTGCAAAGCCAAATTTGAATAATATTCATATTTCATGTGTGATTTGTATTTTTTTGATAGAGAGTTATAAATGAAAATGTTTAAGACAAGGGCTCTTTTTCATAGTTTAGTTGCCACCTTAAACATTAAAATGACCAAATTATAAATTCCTCGCATTTGCAAAACCTCAATTTTCAAGAAAGCAAGTTTTCTTTCTGGATTTTTACTTTAGCCTGTTTGGCGAATACTGTATAAATAGGGAATTTGTGATTTTTTAATGTAGCATATTTACAGCGGAACTTACAGCATTGGAAGGAGAAATTATGAAACATGTCAGGATATCGATACCTTAATATGCAAATTGTGTAACTCCAAAATGGTTACTTTACAGGGCGGGCAAAAAACCAAATGGTGGGATTGCCAAATTTGCAGCATTGCCAATACTAACGTGGCAGTTACCCATTTTTCTTGGGGTGGTTTTTAGGGCATTTGTAATAATAAGTTGTTAAGATTCTAGGCATTAGGTGGTTTGACTTCATAACCAACGCTGAAGTTAGGGAACGGACGCAGCACCGTCTAATAACTGGAGTCGTGAAGATGCAACGTTGGACCTGGCTTAGGCATGTACTCCGTATGCCTCGGGAGAGCCTGAACCGAGCTGCCGCTTCTTTACGCCTGCAGGATCCCGCCGTCCTGGCAGACCGTCGATGACCATCCTAAGGATGTATTCGGCGGGCCTGACGAGGGAGGAGGCGAGAGCTGGCTGGTGACAGGGTCTCCTGGAGGGATCTAGTGATGTCCACATGCTCCACATAAGAGCGAACGTGGCGAAAGAAGAAGAAGTAATAATGTTGGACTTGCCCAATTTACCTAGCGCGTGTATTGGACAGACAGCAAAATGTCATCATAGAGTCATTTTGTCAAAACAATCGAGTTACACAATATTGATGCACCTGTTCATATGTCAACCGTCCAGTTCCTTAGTCAGACATTTCCAAATACCTTGCTTTGAGATGATGAGAAAATAATATAAAAGAGACAAACATGTTTTTAAATCCTTTATATTTCTATGCTTTACCATATTTTTTATGGCATTTTGGAGTTTGGATTTTGTGAGATACGAGGGTAGAATTGACATGAATGCACACATGCTCATAGAACGCGAAGGAAATGACCTTAAGAAGTGCGCCAGGTGGCATGTGGAAGCAACATTCCCCCTCAATACGCATACGCGGTTGGAGGTCATTACGTTCATTCAGTGTGTATGGAGACGTGTTCTAGTGCTATGTCAACGCTAGTTACACAGTTGAACATGATTTTAAAACTAAAGAATTGTATGTTAATAAACTTTATGCTTGATCTTGCCATTCATTTTTGTTTGCGCTCTACAAGCATGTGTGTATTAATAAGTTTTCAGCCTACTGTAGTAAACAAAACATAGGGAGTGTAATAAATTAATTTGTGTTCATTAACAATCATTCGATTCCATAGGCAATTATTTTAATTTCCTAAATACCAATGTTTTTATTTAATTTTTTGAAAACTCTTCCATCACAACAGGTTAGGAGGCCCAATTAACTGAGGGCAACAACATCAAATCACTTAAAATTTAAATCTCACTGTTTCATGTCATGAGCTCAGTGTCTTGCCGTTACGCTACACAGGCCTGAGTTGTCTAACGTATTTTTGTAGATAGTAATTGAACGTAATAACTTCCAGACGGCGGAGAATGTGTTGGAAACGGTGACCTGCTGCGACAAGCTGCTGGCGCTGCTGCCGCGCTGTCGCTGGAGCGGCGTGGTGTCAGGCGCGGCGCGGCGATTGCTGGGCGCGTGCGTGCGGCTGGCAGGCGCTCGCCTGCCTGCGGTACTGGGCTCGCGCGCCTTCCGCGCCCTGGCCGGCCCCGGTGCTTGGACTCTGCCGCGCCTGGAGGACGCGCTGGCCGCGGCAGCCGAGCGCGCCGCGCCGCGCCAGGCTGCCGAAGCGCTCGTCGTCGCCCGTGACCTAATGGCTCAGGACGGCGACCGCGCTTCTCACGCCTTTGTCGACCTCCTCAGAAGGTATACGCACTGATGTATCCTCCCGTGATGTGTCGCGCGCCCTTCTCGTCCTGGACTCTGCCACTTTAGAACGCTAGAACCTCTTGGCACAAAAGACAAGAAGGTGGCCGCGCCTTCGCCGACTTCCTCAGAAGTTATCCACACTAGAGATGTTAGAAATGCAGTGAGTGACTTCAGCCATAAATCCCTCCACGCTCGCATTCATCATTTTATTTAACCAATCTTATTTAAACAACCTGTCTTCTACTCCGCCTTCACCCTTGACTCCGGCTCTGACTCCACTTCGATAAATCAGTTTCTTTTTCTTAATTGTTTTTTATGGGGATTGGGTGTTATAAGAGAACAAGCTAATTTTTAGGGGTTGATGATCAAAAAAGATTTGTAACCCCTGCTTTATATCGTCTAAACAACGCCAAAACTGCCAGTTTGCAGAAATGCTGTTTTAAATTTTAAGGTTTTCAGCTTAAAATTAGTATCTTAAACCTGTTTCAATTATTATTTAACCTGTTAATTGGGCTCTCTGCTATCTAATTACGCAACTGTAACGGGCGCGAACTCTTTCACTAGGACGTGTCAGTACGTCACGCCCGGAGGACGTAATTTTGTTTTTTTTATGCCTAAAATAAATTAAAAGACTGTGAAATAAATATTTTTTCATTTATTTATGTGTAAAGCACAAAGGAAAATATAAAATGACTCCGATGACGTACTAAGAATCGTCTCCTTTTTCTACCTGCCGGTACATTGATTTCGTCATCGCTGATATCGTCATCAATAATAAAAAATGCAAGTATTGTGATCATACGGCGCCAACTGAAAAATGTTTCCGAATAAATTTTGTTGGTAAAAAAAATTGACTAACACAGTACGTTCACAAACACAGTACGTTCACAAACACAGTACGTCACAAACACACAAACACAGTACGTTCACAAGGAGAAACATTTGAACCAGCATACACGATCGGTCCGTCTTGTAACTTTTGTAAAAAAATATATAAAATTGTTCAATAAAAAATTATGTACCATATTTGGAAACAATGAATAAAAAAAACTATTAAAATTTAGATTCCGGAACCCTGTAAGTACCTCCACCCAATCTGCGCTTCGATTCTGTAAGTGTTTTTAAAGTACTGCGCATACGATTTTGTACTGAATTCGTATGCGCAGAAGTGTCTAAAACCTTAGAGAATCGCACCGCTGGCACCCTGTGTAAATGTTTGTGTGAATTGTTAGTTTGTTCGTCTCAAGAAAAAATAAAATCTTATAAAATAAAATTTTATCTACGTTGTGTGAATGTATTACTCGGCGTGCGATATTTTGGTGAGCTTGTCGCTCGTCGGAGTTTTACTGAATATAACTGTATTATATTATGTTTGTGTAGATAAGTATCTGTTTATGAATGATTAATAACTTTAGTTAAATTATAAACCACTTGGTTGAATAAATATGCATCGGCATTTAGTAATCCGGCCCGAGTAATATTGTTAAGAAATTAATCACAGTTTAATAAATACACTAAAACAATTCACCGAATATTGAAATAAATTACATTTCATTGAGTTAAATTACATTTACATTGATGATAGGTACCGACAGAAATTTTTTTATTGTACAATACGCAAATTCTGCAAACGAAAAATATTTTTACAACAAATTTTTGCGCATTTTTTTATGAAATTTGACTGGGGTCACCGTAATTGAATGTTTAATGTTGTGTTTCGTGTTCAAACGTCGGGTATACCAATGTGGCCACCACTTTGGTCACCAGATTTGGTTACCTCTTGTGGTGATGGCTTTATGTGGGGAGCACAGAGAGAAATGAAAGAGTACTTACAGTTTCTAGTGCACATTTATTACACAGAGAAGTTAACGAAAGGAAATACAGTGAAAACTTAACTAATTAAACTAAGATTGACATGAATAATGAAATGGAAATGAATTTAGTTTGCACAGTCAATGCAACAACACAACCAAGTTTTGCTTACGAAAATAATTTTTCCTTAAAAAATGTTTTAAGACTTGATTTTGATGTAAGTAACTAATATTTATATACTTTTAGGCTTGTGGTGCGATGCGATGCGAAGGTGTCTTGGTTCGAGCTAGTGCATGGCGTACTCTGGTCAGGACTCCTGCCTGGAATGCCCTGGATGCACGCACTCGCACGCGCCTGCAGGAACTATCAAGCCTTGTCAGGGCACCAAGGACTGAGGTAAAAGCCTTGAATCTTTCATTACCTTGAAGATATACCTCCATGTATTTATGTTTTACTGATTGATCACTTTGTTTAATGCATTATTATTAAAATGGGTGATTTAGGAGATGATAGATAACCAATAAAACATTTTTCAGAATTTGGAGACATCTTCTTTCCAAGTTAGAGGCATTTTATATGTGAAAATCCATATTTATGATTATTGTGATGAAATTTTACTACCTACGCATGTTATATACATACTAATATAAGTAGTGTCGATATCGTGCTCCGTTAAGTAAGACCAGTAAGATGTCCAATTTTATGACTACGAATATTAAAATTAGCTCTGATTTCACAGTATTCTTGTTACATCTCCTAAAGCAACATTATCAACGACCCTGTATATCAATATCAACTTAATACATTGTTTTTTCAATTTATTCAGGAGAAGCATAACATAAATGGTGGCAAGGTCTTAGACCTACATCAAATCAGAAGAAGTATTCAGAGCCACTCTACTACTGGTACCAGTAGTACCCGGAGTGCATCTAGCAGCTCCAAAGTTTCTACAACGCATTACCAGTCAAATAACGCTGACAGTTCATCTCACAACGGGTTCAAGCAAAGCTATCAACAAGCTATCAACAAGTCCCAGGATTCTAAAACCCAGAAAAGTCTGATTCCTCGTTGCCGGAACTCTAGGTTTGAAAAAACCAAGTCCAGGTACTTGGAACCAAGACCTGTGTATAAAAGCACAAGTGATCTTGTCAGCCAACCTCTCGTCTCCTCGGGTGAATCATCTCGCAATACAAGTCCAGCATTGAAACGAGGTCCACCATTTGTTACGAACAATGAACAAAACTCTTCTATAAACACGGAAAACAAAATGTCGAGAAAATCGGAACAGTCTAATTCCGAATCCTCTCCTACGAAATCTCTCAAATCTAATCAGACTGAGAAAATAATGAGAAATCACTCCGACACAAAAGTACCCAAATTACTGTCAAATAGAACATCCATGATACCGGCCGCTGTTCACAAGAGCCAAGAAAATATCAATTCATTACGAATAGCCAAAGAAAAATACGCTAACGTAAAACAAGTAAAAGATTTATCTTCCGTAAAAAGCAATACTAAAACTTCCAAAATGCCCATTGTGGAAAATAAAAGTAAAGTAACTCCATTGAAAAAATCTCAAATGAATGGAAGCAGTCATGGCAATGTGCAAGTAACAAAAATTTCATCACCTCTACTAGATGTCAGAAAGAACCCTAATAAACCTCCTGCCAAGAAAGTTCTGCCAAAGCTGAAAGAAAAGGTTGTCCCCAAAGCTACAGTTAAACCTGCGACAAGGGCCAAATCTGATGAACAGGCCAAGAGTGGAGGAGCAACGAAACCGAGACACTCTCTGTACAACCCCACTCAGAGTACTAAAGCTAAATCTGTTCAACCAAATATTGATGGCAAGGTAACTGCTTACAATTCTACTAAAACTGAAGCCAAGACAAACAATGGTCACGGCAAGAAAGAAGAACCGTCTTTGGAAGAAATATTTGAAGCCAAACAGGCAAACATTCCTCCGATGGAACGTTCTGGAACGTTTTTAAAAGATGAACCTACAATCATTGATAAGTACATTACAACTGACTGTACGTTGGAAATGTACCCACAGCACTAAATTATATCAAATAATGTAGTTTGTTAGTTATGTAAAAGTTTAGTAGTACATTTTTATTGAGGAAAACAATACCTCTATAATTTTTACATTATTATTTAAAAAATATATGTGTAGTACATAATTTAACTGTGGTCCACAAAGTTAAATCTCATTTACCATTGCTACTATTTTTTCAAGACGTACTAAAAAGGTTTTTTTAAAACTGTATGAAATAGCATAAGCTTAATTTACTCCAAAAATTTTATACCAACTCAAGGTAAAATGGGTAAATGTGAGAAAAATATATTTATATTTTTTATTCCATTTTTAAAAAAAAATTAATTTTAAAGTACTTTTTATTTAACTGAATGAAAAAAAAAAAAACAATTTATGCTTTCAAAAGATACGTATCTATTTTTAAAAAGGCTTCTTTGAGCAGTCAAGATTAGTTGTTTTTATATTTTATTGTGTCTTAATTTTTACAACTTTTAAAAAAGTAAATAAATATAATCGGTTTATTATTTTGTTAGAGCAACTGAATATGACATTGTAGATTTAGGTATTCTAGATATAAGATACACAACATGTTTTTGATTACTTTTTGTGTATGAATTGATTTCCTAATTTTTTTTTGGTCTTGTTGTTTTTTGACATTATCTTGTTTCTTCTTTATATAAATAACGCTTTGATTCTTGTCCACTGAGTTTATATATTTAACAACACATGGTGTATTTTAAAACTTCGTAGGACAGACAGTACTGCGTGTCCTAAACATGTGTTAAAATATATAAACTCAGTGGACAAGAATCAAAGTGTTTTATTTATATAATTCAATATGTTATTCCACAATGTTAACGCCATCCATCATCAACTAACCATTGTTAATGCCAATTTAATAAATAATGTTTCTTCTTTTATACACCAATATATCGACTCCATTCTGACAAAAATCTATTCAAATAAAATAAAAATATAGTCAAATAAATACTATTCATAAAGAAAACAATAAAAAACCGCATTTTAATAAGAATTCATGCAATTTGACTTAATCTGTGGTACTAATAAAAGCCTTTATGAGGAAAACAAAATCTTTTTTAACCCAGGTTAAAAAATCATATTACACATTCGACTCCAAATATTATGTAGATTCACCAGTTTTCGGATTTTACTATGAGTTTTGTTTCACCATGTATAAATAAACTGCTAATAAAACTTAAACTTTTGGTTTCCTTGTGTGTCATATACATAGAACCAAACTTTCAAAGTCAATTATTTTAAAACATGAATTTTGGACTTATGTTTTGTGTCAGAATGAAGACGATATGGAGTATTGAAATAATAAACAACAAATAAAATGTACCTATCCTCAATGGATTGGTTTATTGGTATTTTATAAAATTATGCATTCATGAATTCTTTAGTTAACATACGATAAAGTGCATATACATGCAAATATTTAATTCTTCAATATATGTTTTCATATAGAAAATCTATAAATGTACTTATTTAAAGAATAGTTTCCTAAGTTTTTAGATCTGTAATCAATAAATTATGCACTTTACAATAGAATATTCAATACCTACATATTTAAACCCTTCCATTTTTTATGTTGAAATGAAAATATTTGTTGTTCGATTGTTTCACAAAGCTACTTTAAAGATAGAAGCATTTAACACGACTGTTATGTAAATGTTTTTCATATTTTATGGGAACTTTTTTTACCATTTACATGAGTTGATAATAATATATCTACATTTCTATACCCTGTTCACAAAGTCAAGAGCACCGCTGTCTCCCTCTGTCTTCCATACTTCGTTGCATCGCCTCAGACTCGTATGGAGGAGAGAGGGAGACAGCGGTGCTCTTGACTCTGTGAACAGGGTATAGTGTGACGAATACCCATCTCATTGCCACTTTTATTGAAATACGTAATTGGGAATAACCTAGAAGTGGAGTAAAATTTGTTTTGGTATGAAATATGAATATAACAATACTGCGAAATTGACAGCTATTTTTACAAGTTACGTAACTAGCACTTTTTTAAGTGTTGAAGATATTTCACTTTTCAGCAATGTGCGGTGTGCGGGTGTGCGCCCGCACACGTGTTAAAGATTGTCCGCACAACTTAAAAATAAAAAAAATGACTAAAATAACTACTTTTTTCTCCTTCTTCGCTTTGTATGGACATGGAAGTCTTTTTCTTCTTGTATTTTTTGACATTTTATATCTTTTATTACCATTATGACATTTAAAATTTTTTAAAGTTGGAAGTTAGTGAGTTGGTTATTTTTACTTTATTTTTTACGTATTTGTGCTCTCGCCTCTTTTTTTCTTGCACAGATAAGGTGACGGGGCCGCACACACAATAAAAAAATTTGGGGGAACGTTGCTTTTCAGGTGTCAACTTTAGCAAGCTATAAAGTTATTGGTAAAATTTTACCTAGGTCATGGGTAATATTATGAATCGGAGTGGATTTTGGTTTAAGCAAAAATGTCAAAACAATTGGTTATCATAAAAGAATATTTGGACCCCATCAATATACTAGTAATGTATAATTTATAACTTTAATTTTTTGTTATGAAATGACCTGCGAGCAAAATTATTTTAGTATATGTACTGCATATTATAATTATAGTCATGCATAGATTTATGCTTAATATTAGCCCTAATTCACCCAGTGAAATAATAAACTGTATAAAAATATTTAACAACATTTTGAATGTGTACAAATATTAAACGACATTTTGAATGTGTACAAATACTTGTAGTCAAATTACTGGATTATACCCATGCTGGGCTAATATCCCAGCATGTAATTTGTCTACAAGTATTTGTACACATTCAAAATATTAAATTGATTTACTGATAAAGCAAATAAAAATTGGAGAGACATCTTCAGGCGTCTTCTAGTAACTAATAAAGTTCGGATGAGCCTTACCAACACCAATAAAGAATGATTGCCAAAAATGCTTAACAATCTTCTCAACAGATGTCACCAGTGAGAAATTCACTTTTAATGTGAATTACGAACGCGAGTTCAATATATACAAGTCTCAACAATTTGTCATATATGGTTATCAGATGGGCGGAATGGGGAATGATGTAATACATCAACCCAGCCAATGACAGGTCATAAGCCCTGTAAACGCCTAGATAATCCACATTCGTTTCCAGAGTTTCTCTGTCTCTGTTGGGATATCAATAATATCTGTATGAAAATTTTTCATCTTTATTTTTATTCTCCAAATTACTATATTCACTCTGTTCAATTTTCTCGAATCAAATTTACCGGTTTTATTTGTAGGCTTGTAAATTTAAATTCTGTCTGTAGCGATAATAACAATGTACATTTAAAAAAAATAATTATGTTTTTTACATTCTCACATAGTACTTTCTTTACGTAATTTGTTTTAACAATGTAAAAAATCTAATACAATTAATATAATATCCCCATAGAAATGTTTCTAATACCTAATTGTGCATGTACTAATTTTTACTTACTAAAATAATTATATTTTTGCTTACATCATATATTTGGTGCCATTTAAACTGAGCGGTGACATATAAGTTAGTTAAAATGAGTTTCCAGGACATTTTAAGTAGATGCAGATATTTCTGTTTAACTTTATTTAAAAAAAAATAGGGTAAAGTAGATAATGATTGCCCGCTTAAGGAAATTTTGACTTTAAATAGTTGTAGGTTTGATCGTACTCATCCAAAAACAATAAAAGAGTTAAGTATCAAATCTTTATCTAATTATCTCTTATAGCTTTGCATTTAATTGTTTCCACTGTCATATTGTAATATTTTTGATGTGATAACGTCTAATAAATCGATGAACGCCGGCTGCACACACGAAAAATCATGACTCATTGTCACGTTCCGCCTGAGCCGAATGAGCAAGCGAGAGCGCGGAACAAGCGAGAGCGCGGAACAAGCGAGAGCGCGGAACAAGCGATAGAGAGGCACGATCGGCCTAAGCGTTCGGTTTGTGACACTCTCTTCCACTCCATCGGCCGATGCGTCCGAGTAGAAGGGAGACAGCAGCAGCACACAAGCTACAAAGTGAAAGTGAAATTAACGAGTGCAAAAAAAAAAGATAATTTATGGAAAAAAAAATTTTTTTTAAATTAACTCCTGCTTTGTATTATACAAAATAATGATAATTTAGGAATAATAATTCAATTCAATTTATAAAAGTATGCTATTTTTCATCAATGTTTTCTTATGACGTTATCACGTAAAATTATCGTCCGTAAACCGACTTTACAGACAGCCAAAAGTTTTTTTTAACAATTAAAATAATGCCCATAAAATCACAGTCATTGGCCCACTTTAGTATTATCGTAAAAAACAATTCATTAAACAACTTTTCAAAGTAAAAACATTTTCCTTTTATTAATTTAAAAATAATTTTAAAAAACACACGATTGTCCGGGCGGGCAATCATTGAAATCTGGACAGTTTTATGTGACAGTTGTTGCCCACCCAGTTTAATCTAAAGTAAGATATTTGTAGGTTAGAAATTAACTGATCTACCCCCTGTTACTATTTATCTAACAGTAAAAACACGAATTTATTCTAAAAAAACATAATTAAGAAAAATAAAACACATTTACCAAAGTAAAAAGTTAACAAATTCCGTAAGAAATACTTGATGAACTGAAAAAAAGTCGGCGAGCTTAACAAAATATTTTTTCACGTCTTAGCAATGTCATGTTTTCTGTCGGTAAAGCATTTTTTTTGTTTGTATTGAAACAATAGAGTCATATTAAATTAATATGTTGGTCAACTGTTTAAATGCGTTATTGAAAAATGAGTGATCAAAGTGATAGCGGGCAATCACTATTGGGTGGGCAATCATTGTCTACTTTACCCTACATGTTTTTTGAAAGCACATGATTTGAATCAAACTCTATTACTAAATAGAACATTTCTGTGAATTAAAAAGGCTTTTTTTATTATGAAAAACATGTAAAATTAGTTACAATGCTTTTGTACTTAAGTGTATAACATGCCTTTATAAAAATCATTAAGGTCATGTCGTAATAATGAAAGCTTAAATTCTGTGATGTGAAAGGGTACTGTTATGAAGATTTGATATTGATTTGAAATTATCTGTATGTAAATATTTGTTTTCCAGCAAGATGGTTTTTACTCAAATCTCACAGAGGTTGGGCTAGTCATGTTGGATTTAGCATTAGAATTTAGTACCTATATCTTATGTTTATATAAGAGTATTTTAGAATGTAAGTATGCAGTAAAAATAAGTTAGTGCTTTTAAAATTAGATTTTGTTCTTCCAAAGTGCGAAGCCTAGTAATTTATCTATAGCACTTTATTTTCTTTTCTTGATCTCTACTTAGGCTATTTAGAACCTTAAAGTGCTTGGTATTTTACTATTTTTATATGATATATTATATAATGCTTAGTATTTGTGTAATAAATTGAATATGTACCTTTCCTTTCATATTAGTAGGCTTTGAAAATTTCCATACAATTAAAGTTTACCTTTGAGCTTTGCAATTTTTTTAAATTGAGCAATAAAATTAATCGTGCAGATTATTCTGGTTGTCTTTCTCCATCATAGTGGCCATTAATGTATTTCACAATCAGAAATCATTAGTTAAAAAAGTTATGTTATTTATAGAGGAAAAATCACTTGAAAAAATTATTGTTTGCTCCAGGATTTGTTAAATAAAAATGTAAAACGCTTAGCATTGCTTCATTCTCAGATGAATAATATAAGAAAGTAAGAATTAATCAATTCTATTATGTTCATAGAAATTTATAATAATTGATGTGTTAACACATTGAGCATCTTACTTAAGTAAACAAAACCACCAGTCAATAATGATTAGTATTTTATAACTTAAATTTTTTTTTTTTTCTTTTCCATAATTGAATTTTATGGCACAGGTGCTTGCACTAAAAAAAGGATAAGTCCAACTTAAAAAAGTGACTGTTGTTTATAATCGGCTAACTTTTATATTGTAGAGCATTTTTTCTGTCATAATAAAGTGTAACAATTGGAATAATCATTGTTTCTCCGCTTCGTTAAATTGAAAATGTTATTTAAAACTTTGATAGCTCAGTTTAGACACCAGAATGCTAGCTTATCAGCGATAAAGATGACTCGATGCTCTACAAAGCTGAAGTTAGATGATTATAGAGGACAGACTTTTTTTTAGCCCATTGATTTCCATTTTACTCACTACTGTTGGCTTTTTTGTAATGGAAAGATTATAATCTTAATCATTTATATACATGTATTTAGTATCTATATATTTTATATTATACACACATGTTTTACTTTGAATGCATTATATTAAAATGGGTATATAGGGAAATAGTAGATAACGCCTCACACTTCGATCAGCTACATCTACAGCTGTAGGCAGGGTTTTAGTACTGACCAGCAATCAGCGCACATAATTTGGGGAGCGTGCTTTTGCGGTTGCGGCCCTGTGTCTTGTAATGCTCTCCCACAGGAAGTGCACAACTGTTAGAGTGAAGTGATGTCTCGAAAGCAACTTAAGACCCATTTGTTCTCTAAATCTTTTGATTAATTTTGATAATTGTATCTTCTACTCAGAAATTGAGTTTTCATTCACTTTAAATTTCCCATTTAATTCAATATTTGAAGCGCCCTTGAGGTATATTTATACGAAAACGGCGCTATATAAATTATCCAAAAATAATAATAATAATAACCAATAAATGATATTTCATAAACATGCTACAGCTGCATGCTTACAATTTTTCAATTTTTTAAGCTGAAAATGTGGTTTTATTTAGTGTTAATTTTGCTACATATTATTTCCCCAAGCATCCACCAAAATACAATGAATTCCAAGTAAAATAACTTGTGTTTGTAATATCTTCGGTTATTATATTTGTTATGTTAGTCAAAATGTTATTTCAATGATCTCTTTCTTACTTTCCAGAGTTGATTACATTCTTTTTAGTTTATATAGTTTCTAATATAGCATATCCGGACACTAATGTATAGCTTGTTTATATTCATGTAAATGTTTCCTTTATTCAATTGATTTCACAAAAACCCACACACTGCAGAAATCTAAATTTTCCTATTATGTGGGTTGAAGAGTCTGGCTTTTGTATCATCTTTTTGGCAATTACAGGAATACAGGTCATCAATCCATAGAAAATTGATGATACAAGGTAGGGATGTCAGAAGTCCCAAAATATATCGATATATTTTTCAAATATCAATATCGACACTGATATTTTTTTTTTTTTAAATATCGATATATCGGTACGATTTTTGTAAGAGATTTTTTTTTGCATGTTTAGCCTGATCGAGCTTGAATAGGCTAAATATACCTACTACTTATTTAAAAAAAAAAAAATCATATGACCATAAACAATTTGCAAGTGGTTTAAAAAAATCTGTCTTTAAAGGTAACTACTTACATACAATTTTTTGTTTGTTGGTCTGAAAAAAATATCGATTTTTATACCTTTTCGATACTTGGAATTTTAAATCGATATATCAAAACATAAAATATCGATATATTTATATTTTTTCAACAAGCCTAATACAAGGTCAATCTCGTACTGACCAGTATGTACTGTACATGTCGATATTCCTGTAATTTTCCAACCGAACTGTTTAGAATGGTAGCAACAAATTCCTAAAACGGTTCTTAAATTTTTTTATTACTTTTAACAAAATTCATAAATAACGCACTACCTCTCTAATAGAGAAAAAACTCGTGTTTAGAGAGGGAGTTCGTTTTAAGTCGAGTCTACATTGTTGACTGTGCTAAATGTATAATTGTTTCTTACAAATATTGTGCAATAGTGAACTAACATGATTTATTCACGAATAATAACGTAACTTACATGTGCCATAGATTTATTTCCAAATATAAAATATATTCCACTAACTTCAATGTCATTAACAACACATATTTTTGTTATTTACAAATATGGTTTATCTCTTGTTATTTCATATGTAAATATATTTAATTTACCTCGTTCTCTGAGGCTTTTCATAGACTTCTTTACATTTAAAAAATTGTACTTAAAGATTAATGTTCTAGTCTCATCACCTGATTTGTACAAGTTATTACTCATTTTGTTCTATTGTTAGTATTGATTACGCGTGTCATTTCATATTATTGGAATTTTGTGTTCAGTGATAATAAATTAATATGATTTTTAAGTGAAATATTTTTATCAAGTATCCAACCAAAAAATACCTTGGTATTCAATGTTTGTTGATGCACTGGTATAAAACGTATTACGTAATCAGGAAAATTATCTGCAAATGATATTGAAGTTAAGCATTATACATGGTGTAACAAAACTCGATGTACAATCGGGAAACCAGTGAATTTACGTCATATTTGGAGTCGATTTTGTAGAATAATTTTTTTGATTTGACCCATAGTTTTTGAGAAAATTGAGTACGAAGTAAACTTTTTATTCAATAAATTTTTGCAAATTTTTATCAAATATAATATATTTAGTCAAATTAATACTATCCATAAAGAAAACCTAATTAAAAAACGCGTTTCAACTTATTGAAAATAAATCAAATTTGTAAAATAAAAATCAAATTTAAATCAATAAATATAAATAAATAAAAATATATAATTTACATTTATAAATTAATTTTTTTTCTTAAATTTGAGCAATTTTACTTAATCTGCCATACTTATGAAAACTTTTGAGAAGAAAAATTTTTTTTTTCAAGCCCATATTAAAAAGTCATATTACACCATCGTCTCCAAATACGATGTAGATTCACCAGTTTTCGGGTTGTTCATCGACTTTTGTTACACCCTGTATTTAAGTTATGTAAAACATTATGGCATTAAAATCCTTTCCTTATTTTCTATAAAAAATTCACAGCTTCAATGCATACTTTTGTTTTTTAGTTTTGAAGACAGTGTATGCAAAAGATTGTTAGTTGAGCAATTTCCATTGCGGCTTTGAAAAGTGCCATTGAAAGATATCATAAGGAACACGGTTGGTGCTGTATTTGTATGTAACGTTAAATAATCCATGCTTTTGTGATATTCATGCATTTTAAAAATAAATCAAATGAAATAAACATTATTTGAATTTTTCCATTCAACTCTATGTTGATCAGTCTTATGATGCAATATATTTATTTATTGTTATTATTTTTTTTAAATATTTTTGTTTATTAATCCTGCAAAGGAAGAATAATTTAAGGACAATTTGTGATTATTTGCTTAGTGCATGTTTACTTCTTTACATAAGAATATTCTGAACTTAAGTTATAGTAAATTTTATCTAAAGGTGGACAGCCTAAATATGTTACCCTATATTATATGACCTTGGATTATATTGATAAGGTATATTCACTAGTGTTATATTTTATATAATATCAAAGTACAAGTGTTTCTGTGTATTATACATATTTTATGAAGTAATAAATGTGCTTAAAATAAATGCTAATGGTTTTATTGAAAGATTTTCTTTTCGCTTTAGTTTTGTACCTTCCAAAATTATATACAACTAATTATTTAGGTATCCCTTTCACAGTCATCAAATTCACTTTTCAACAATAGTGAACTTATTGTGTGCAATGATCTTTATTTAGTGTAAGTTCACTTGACGAGGGGGGAGATCTGTCAAAATCCCACAAAAGTTTTTACTCTCTGGATTATAGGTAGGTACACCGTAGAAATGGTCCGAGTTGTGATTGGTTGGTCCATGCATAATGATAAATAAAGTGTGTCCAAATACTTGTAGACAAAAACTGGATTTCACCATTTACGGGCTAATAATTACAATTTGACATCTCAACAGAGACGAGAAGTTTGGAAGGGAATATGGATAATCTAGGCGTTTACAGGGCTTATGACCTGTCATTGGCTGGGTTAAGTGGCCACTTGATGTATTACAACATTCCCCATTTCAACTAGTATTTGATATCTATATCTGCCAATAATCAGAACCAGTGTAATGGCGCGACGCTTCACATGTGAACACTATCTGCCAACCATTGAGAAAATTGTTGAGCATTTTAGCAGAATAGGGAATGTTGTAATACATCAAGTGGCCACTTAACCCAGCCAATGACAGGTCATAAGCCCTGTAAACGCCTAGATATCCATATTCCCTTCCAAACTTTTCGTCTCTGTTGAGATGTCAAATTATAAATAAAGTTGTTTGGAAAAATAAAGATGACAAACAAAACGATTAATTTTAGTATAATAGGCTAGAAATTTATACAGTAGGTTGGGATAAATTAAGTTTTTTAAAATAATTTAAAATCAAAAAGCAATCTCTTGCATAATAATGTTAATGATAAATAGGGAATTAGGTATAAGCACCCATATAAAACAATATTGAAAAAAGCTTTCCTATTTCATCAACAGATGTCAGTGAAGTATGGTTTTCCAACAGTTTTATACCTACCAAGAAAAACACTATTTTGCATAGGTACCTTACTGTATTTACTCAGACCGAGGGTTAAGGGATTAATTGTTGGCAATTAATATTAAGAGGAATTAGAAACGCGAATTTATGTTTTTTTGGTAAGTTATACTGGGTGTAACAAAACTCGATGTACAAGCGGGAAACAAATGAATATACATAATATTTGGGGTCGATTTTGTTGAATATTTTTTTTTATTTGACCCTTAGTTATCGAAAAAATTGAGAACGAAGTTGATTTTTTTTGCAAATTGTTATCAAATATCATGTATTTATTCATATTAACCCTTTCCATAAAAAAAAAACAAAATTAAAAAACGCGTTTTAATAAGAATTTAAGCAATTTTACTTAATCTGCCATACTTACGAAAACTTTTGTGAGAAATTTTTTTTTCAAGCTCATTAAAAAGTCATATAACAGAATCGTCTCCAAATACGATGTAGATTCACCAGTTTTCAGGTTGTACTACGAGTTTTGTTACACCCGGTATATTTTTGAATACAGCTCGTATATAGGTACACGGACACTTTTCTCAATATATTTTCTTATTATATATTATGTTAATATTATTATTTATCATTAGTAAAATTATTGGATTTTAAATTAAATATTTATTTAGGTATATGTAATTTTCATATTAATTTCATATTTTCATATTAATACCTTGGACTGGTTCTAAAGCTTATGACTGATCATCTTACCTTCATGTAATAAGATGATCAAGAAACACTGCACTTGGTGCACCGATGCAGTGCCCTATGCACCATTGGGTGCGGATAAGGGAGAGTAGAAGTATTTTATAGGGGTAGTGAACAAAAAATATTTTTTATAAAATGAAGTAGGTTTTACATATCGACACAAATGTTGACTTGTTCTCTTTCTGAATGCCCACAGTCGTCACAATAATTAACAATTCATTCTTCTAGGTACGTGTATCCTCGATTTTACGGATTTACACCACAGAATAAAGAATTTATTATAATAACGAAATAAAAGTGTAATTATATAACGACTTACACACAGGTTTACAAACGGATACTTACCGCGCATATTAAATAACTTCTAGGTACGTGTATCCTCGATTTTACGGATTTACACCACAGAATAAAGA
>JAGVSP010004512.1:0-12229 GCA_022494985.1 Micrasema minimum
GTCCTTAAAAAATACAATTTTTATTATTATACAAAATTGTACAACAAAAACAAAAAAAAACAAATAAAACAATGTAAAAACGTTTCAAAAGTAGGTAACTGGATATTAAAAAAAAAATTATCACACAGTTAATTTCTTGAGTATTAATTATTATAATTATGGTTTATATATATATTAATAATAAACACATACAAGACAGTCATACAAAAACAAATTCTGCAAAAAATTGTTTGTAAGAAGAGAGATGTTTTTCCTTTTATTCCACCGCTTCATCATCTAATCATAACTTTGTTTATCTTTCATTATGCCTTCTATTATGGAGATACTATATTAATACTTATATCGGCCAATTTATGTATCCCATTTTCTATGGTCAGGATAGTAAAAAAATGATAAGTATCTAATGGAGTTTCTGTTTTCCTTTCGCCAAGTTTATTTCCTAGGAAGTTTTTATTTATATCCCGACCAGGATCCAGATCCTTCCGTTAAAAATAAATTAATAGGAAACCATGAATCAAAAGGGACAGTTTAGATACGCCCCTGGTAAGGAAGAAGAAAAGGGTGGTTCCGAGTAACAGGGGGATTATATCGGTCATCTTGATTTATTTTGCAGTAAAAAAAAAAACATTTAAACACTAGCGTTTTTTGTAAAATCTTTGCCCATATTATAAATGTAGTATGTTATTTGTCATTTTTTTTAATTATTAATAGAAATATAAGCAATTTTATGATATTTGCGTATATTTCAATTAGTAAATACCGTTTTCAATGAAACTTAAGCAAGATTATTCTTGAAAATTGGAATCAAGCTGTGGCGGAGTGGTGATTTGAACCGATTCTAAGACCGCGACGCACCACCACGAGGGCATCACCCCGCACCCCACCGGATGAATTGTGCAAAATATATTTGTGCAACAATATTTGCAACAAAATTACGGAAAATAAAAGATTGCATGCAATAATAGATATATAATTATATATATATATATATAAAAATATTTTTCCTATAATAGCTAGGTACTTTAATTAATACAAAACATCGTCTTAACAAAAAAATATTTTTTTCAGGAAAATAAATCCCTGATATACTAAGTTGGTGATATAAATAAAATTTTTAGTATAGTGGAAAATATTAATTGACTAAAGTGGGTTTTCAATAGGGGCGTCAAGAAAATGGTAATGTTTTATATCTTATGTGCTTAGCTGCTTAAATTAAAATACTATTGAATGGGAGGGAGCTATACTTCCTTTCTCGTGAGGATTGTTTCAACAGGGCAGAGTGAATGAGAGACGAGAGACGAGAGACGAGAGATGAGAGACTTAGACTCTTCTTTAGTAATGATGATGTATAGAGCTTTCCGTGGGGTGAAGGAATTTCTGGAAAAATTTCAATTAAAGCCACGAATCGAAGAATGCGGCATTATTAAATTTCCCTATACGGCCCCAAGAAATCTCAAGTGAAATTTGCGTTTAGAAGTTGGGGTAATTAAATTGCAGAGAATTTGAATATCTTCTAGACTACTTATTGTGAGAACGTTCATATTTTGAATACTCATTTAAAAATTGTGTGCATTTTACTTAAGCGAAACTTATAAATTACTTTAAATTTTTTTTTTAAGTATTAAAAAACAATTATTTACCATGTATTTATATATGATGTTTTGTAGTCTTCACTATTTCGTATTTTTTTAAAGCTTATATCGTGTTCGAACACGTGAAATTTCATTAATCAAATAAAATTAAAAAGGAAGGCGACGTTGACGGGCGTCTCTCTCCTGGGCTGGTATTGCAAGAATTATCGCATGTGGATATACATAGATCGAAAAACGGAAGAAATATAATATATTTTCTTGTAATAACAGCCCAGGGGCTTCCAGAAGTGCGAGAGGCTGGCTGTTGCTGCCCTACTGCTATGCCAAGAAGAAGAGACTAAGAAAGTGAAGAAATTTTCTTCTTTAATTTCAATATTACTGTAGTTTATAATAAGGCTAAATAGATCACCAATTTCCAAAGTTCTGGTTAAATTTGCTTTGTTTAGAGATACTAACAACGCGATTATACCATTATGGTGGTTTGGTACTACATTTATGTTTTTTTCAATTGTTACACTTTCAAAGAATATTACTATTATTATTGATATCTCAACAGAGACAGAGAAGCTCTGGAAACGAATGTGGGTTATCTAGGCGTTTACAGGGCTTATGACCTGTCATTGGCTGGGTTAAGTGGCCACTTGACGTAATTGCAACATTCCCCATACCGCCTGTCATCTGACAACCATGTATGACAAATTTTTAGATAACCCACATTCGTTTCCAGAGCTTCTCTGTCTCTGTTGAGATATCAATAATATCTGATATCAGCCCAGCATGGGTATAATCCAGTAATTTGTCTACAAGTATTTGTATTCATTCAAAATGTTGTTCAAAAATATTACTATTCTTTTCGTATTTGTTTTGTTTAAAAATGGTATAATATCTTTACAAAAGGACGACTACACATTTTTTTTATATTAAGGTTTCTTTTAAAATACAAAATTCAATGTTGATAAATTAAATACAAAGATACAGTTATTTTAGTATTTTTCCATAGCGGTTTATTTTATACCTAACCATGAATATTTGGTCTTATGTTGTAGGTACCTACTAAAACTAGTTAAAACAATTTATAAAGTAATAATTCTTGTACCCAGTACCCACCGTGAGAACATTTAATTATATTTTATCCATAAAAAGCTCAAAAATCTCATAAAAATCGATACAGCTATTGTGTTTTTGCCATAGCTACGGGAAAGCACAGACAGAGCAGCTTGGCGTATTACGGGAAACCTATTTGCAACAAAAGCACAGAGTGTTCCGGAACTAGGAAGAAATAATAACAACATCACACTGAACAGGAAATGAAATTTGTTAGGCAGCCTGGGAACCCCGCGAGGGTGCCGAGGGTGCTACAATAGGGAAGGAGGGATGCTACGAATAAGAGCACCCGCTACCAATCAATTTAAAATTGGCACAAGGTGTTGGTAATATATAAGTAGAATCTAATCTCTTTAAAGTGATAATTTACGATTATGGCCGAAATTAATTTTAATCGGTATTTGTGTTATTGTTAGAGGCAGAGTATGTTAGTTACTGTGTTAAGCATCGGTTCTTACATTGCGAAAAAATATAATATTAAAACAAATAATAAGCACTTCCGAATAATAAATTCATAGTATTGTCAAAAGAGAGTTGCGTTATTATGATTAACTGAGTAAAAATTTCAAATAAATCATTGCCTGTTAGTTATTTACTATATCAGAAGACAAATCACAACTGCAATGTTTTTTTTTAATTTTTTTATTTTTTTATTTCAATATATACATAAACAGATCAAGGCATTGAACCAGGGACAGTAAAATGAATAATTAAAAGTGTCGACCAACAGAATCAAAACACCTCTCTGAATTCTCGAAGCCTTGTGTACTTAACATGTAAGGCTTTCTTATTCAGCAACTCAAAAAAAAAAAAAAAAAAAAAAATATATACATAAAAGAAAACAATACATGTCCTACTGAGTTGCCTACTGCAACTCGTCAGTAGGTGCATAAATACAAATTCAACTAAAAATAAAACTACACAATACATACCCTAGCGCACAAAAAAATTAAAATACATATAAATAAAAATACAATTCTAAAACTCAATATGATAATTCGCGCTCTAGCAACCAAGTTCTCAGCACGCGTCTCTCTTTTAAGCTTGAAAAATTAATAATTTTTTTAATACTTCTTGGTAGCATGTTACAGATTTTTGGTATACTGTACTAAAGTGTTCTCTTACCATACTTGTTATTATATTTAGGGAGAACTAATCCTTCAGCACTCGTAAAACGAGTATTGTAAACATGCACCGGTCTGTGTTTATACTAAGAGAGAGATGCGTGCTGAGATATTAATTTGGACCATAATAACGCCTTAACAGATAAAATATTTACAGACTTATATAATAAGGATATAATGTGATTTCAAACTTGAAAATAATAATCATCCTCTCCTGGACTGGAGCTAATAAAGTCAAGTAAAAAAAGTGCGTAGTATATTATTTAATCATTGCTTCATTCTTAGACAAATATCCGGACGGGGTATCCCGGTAGGGACTAACTATTAAAACCACTTGTAATACCTAATACATTGTTATTTCGTGCAAAGAAATTAGAAAGAATGTTTACTCTCATCGCAAAGACTACTTTATATTGAGACAATGGAATACAAATTTCCCAAAAAATGAAAACGGATTGGAAAGTTAAAAAGCAAATGAAAACTTGTAAATTTATCGCCCATTTCCTAATTTATACAAAAACGGTACTTCAAAACTTTATAAACCTAATCAATACATTTTGCAATTAAAATCATCCCTTTTATTGCCTTTGAATAAATCAACGAAATAAAATATTGGTGAAATATTTCAGGGTTGAGTTTCGTCAGAAATCCACGATGGGGTCCGTGAAATGAAATATTAATTAATTTGGAATCCGGAACCTCTGAAGGGAGGTTTTACCCTTTACAGTGGTTAGCAAAGCCTCAAGGAGTTGATCGTTTATTTGAGGTAGTATTATTAGTTACAGTAAGGTTCTCGCTTTGAGCAAGCCTCCGCGCCACTGATCAGTGAGTATAGCGAAATATTAGAGATTCTTAGATTAGTGAATTTATTTTTTTAAAATTTTGATCAACTAAAAAAAACTAAATCCATTAAAAAATCATTTGAATACTTCAATCTATATGTATTAATACATCAAATCGACTGGGTGCTTAGCATAAACATCGAGATCGAATTCATCACTCTGTATGGAAAATCATTGGCAGTGAAGAAATTAACGTATGCTAATAATGGCAATGGTTTTCCATAGGAAGTGAATTCGATCTCGATAGTAATTTATGCTAAGCACCCTGCATCTAAGAAGAGGGCTCTAACTCCAAATTTAAAGATTCTTATTTGCTTCCTTTCTTTTAAATAGTTTGACTACCTCCGCAAATACTAATTCAGATATAAAATGAATAAAATCTTTACAACTTATTTATTAAGTTTTATAATAATTTTTTAATGCAGACCAAAATATATGAAAAAATAAACGTTTAATTTATTTTAAAACTAATCTGTCAATTTAACTTACTGCTTAATTATGACTTAATGTATACGAAATTAAATTAAGAATCATTTATAAATTTTCCTGTAAAAACAAAAATAAAGCATCTCCTGTGAAATTTACAAAATGGTTCATTGAAAATTCAAGAACTAGAGCAGCGTGCTGTCTTCCTTAGATCAGTCGAAATGATCTAGGAAAGTTTTTTTTCCGTAACAAAAAGACTGATAATTTAACTTAATGATTTTGAAATATTGATTCCTAATAAAAGATTTCCAAATTTCTAAATCACTGTGATTTATTCATTACGTCATTATTGACAGTTAAATTACAATTTGTTCAGATTTCCATTGTTTTTACGACATTGTCATTATTAACATGGCTTACGTCTAGGCGCAGTAAAATTGATGAAAATAAATTCAAACTTTTAATTGTTCCCATTGAAATGTATGAAATACTTGCTCGATGTAACCCTTCGGTGAATTGTTAAAACGATTTACTAAGAACATTCTTTGTAAAAGTTTTCAATCTCCAAGGCAAATATTTACAGAAATGAAAAGTTATTCCTGAGGAGCGGCCGTACAATATAATTATGCCTCTTGTATTTCACTTTGTAAAAATATGAAAACGTTGCAAAGTTAAATGGCAAAGAATTTAAGAGATTGAATATTTTCATATTTGATACAACTTCCCCAGTGCTTACCTAGTTAGGGGAAAGTACGAATGTTCACTGAAGTTATAATGAGACTTGAAATGATGATTGCGATATTTATTTAAACTTTAATTTCACTAAAGGAATCGCTCAAGTTAAGCATC
The DNA here is from genome assembly GCA_022494985.1 of Micrasema minimum. Taxonomy (NCBI): domain Eukaryota; kingdom Metazoa; phylum Arthropoda; class Insecta; order Trichoptera; family Brachycentridae; genus Micrasema; species Micrasema minimum. The sequence goes on from JAGVSP010004512.1 coordinate 5,938, forward strand.
TATCTATAAGATAAAAATATATCATATTCTCATCTAAACATTAAACTGAGGTTTTTTTTGCAAAAATTTCCTCTGCCAAATAACTTGTTTTTTGCCATTTAATAATTGTAATATCTCGTTTCCGTGGAACCACTTTTATAACGGAAAATTGACAACTATATTTCTAGAAAAACATATCGAGAAAATTACTCTTGACCTGAAGATGTGCTTTTAATAAACAAATTGCCTACTGGTAACATTTTACATCCTTTTCCAATTATGAAATATTAAATGCAATTGTTTAAACAAAAAATAATGAAATATTAAGTGATACACTTTTTTACGATTATGTTTTTATAGTTCATTATCAAAGAACATCGCTGTGTTATTTGGTTGATTTATTATTTTTAAAATATGTACAATTTTACTTAATAATCATCTGACACAAGATTATTGTTAGTAAGAAAGAACAGAAATATGAAATTATGATGAATAAATACAACATGTAGATAAAAAAACTTATTTTGTTGTTCACTACGTAAACGATTTTTTCGTTAACATAAAAACGTTTTCTGCTTTAGATTTGGTATTTTGTGTCTGATAATCTTGAATATTTATGAGCTCATTCTTGGAATCACTCCAAAATATAGCCATTTATGGTATTTATCGTCGCAAATAAATTCCAAAGGAACATTAAACATTCTCGTACAGAGCTGCACGCCTATTACCGTCAATTCATGCGAAAAATGTATTATTATTGCAGGCCATTTCACTTACTGTAAAGTTGATACATAATGTTGAGGTGATTTTTGTACTTACACAAAAACATGACAAATACAGTTATTACAATGGCGATTAAACCAGGAAAACCGAAAATTAAAAAAATAAAATACTTAATTATATAGTAATTTTTTTGACTGTTCAAACTCTGATCTCTTAATTCTCACAAATCCAATTCCGGTATGTACAATTTTTTAAAAGACCATTTAACTCATGATGAAAGAACGGCTAAAGGAAGTTTAAGCAAGTTAGTGTATGCAAGTGTGCCTGGATTTAGAAGCCGCGGAAGGCCGAGAAAGACATGGCATGACTAAGTTCGTCAAGTACTTGAAAGTGGTATGTGAAAAGTCGGAATAATCGGCGAATGTGCATGAGAAGATGTATGAATGTAGAGGAAGCAAAGGAAGTCTGTCAGGACAGAGTGGTATGGCGTTCTAAAATCCTCTCTGCCTACCCCTACGGGGAAATGGCGTGATGGTTAGTTAGTTAGTTAGTTAACTCATAAAATATCATAAAACTCTCAGTAGAAAGTTAAAAAAATAAAATTTTGCGATCAGAGTTTTTATATACTTTCCATTTGTTGGTGATTCTTTTACCATAGCGATAAATTACAAGTATTTGAATATTTCACACGGTTTTTAAAAGTGAGAATGCAACAAATCACCATCAAAGCGTCGACTATCTTACAAGACAAATCCGAGTTATCCATCCCCTCAATTACACTGATTAATTCACATGAGAATTAATATTCCCACCTAGGAACGAGGAAAACTCCAAGCTAGGCACGAGGCATGAGTCACTCCGTTTAAAGTGCGCATCCCCTAATGACTTTGGGCCTATTAGCGAAGGCTTAGCTCGCCTGTCTAGCGCCGAGCCTGCTTCAATGATCCGGAAGCGGATAACGGACGGGATCAAGTGGGATCCGGACCTGTCTCCCGTTTTCCAATCGAAGACCCTAAATGCGATTGTTTTATCGTTCCCGCGCTATTACTGTCGTGTAATTGGTTTGGTACGCATTGACCGGAGTATATCAATACTTTAATCAGAAAACAATATAAGAACATTTCATATATTCATTTTTATTGTACATATTTTGATGTTTTTTATAAAAAATATGTATTTTTTTTCTTCAAAATTCTATTGAATATGTAGTAAATTGATATATGTAGAGTTGACAGCTTAGATACTTAAGCGTTTTTAACATGAGTATAGAAACACGTAGGTACAAGGAAATTGCTGGAACAAACATTTAATACAATGCGTGCTGTCCGGAATCCCAGTTTATAATCGGTCAAAGAAATCCGACTTTTCAACTGTATATACTCATGTATGGATGTGAATCCTATCACTTCACAAAAGCACAAAATGTTTGATTAACCAGCTTTGAAAAGGTTTGAGATCCAACGCCGAAATTTCGGAACGGAAGCAGCAACCTATAATAAAAAATATTGTCGTGAATATGTTTAATAATAATATATAATATAACAATTTGATGACTTGCATCTTTTGAGTAACTTCTTCAATATATTATTATTAATGTTTCTATCTTTTAGATGTTATGAAAATAATCTAGCGGCATAAAATATATTCAAATTTGGATTAGTCTTAACTCTAAAGTATGAAAACTGTGTGCAAAAGTTAACGAAATTCATTTCCTGAAATTAATATATTCACAGTTCTTCTTCCTAGTTACTCCAAAACAAAGGAAAGTAAAATACCAAACCTGCGCACAAAAGTTGTTTCAAAGCAAACATCTAAATCTATGGCAGTGATGCTAAGGGCTACTTTGCTAGATGGTGCAACCATCGCGTTATTATTTAAGTAATTTAGTTAGACGATGGCTTAAGAGTACTGGATGGCTAGAATCTGGGTATGAACGCACTTTTTTTTTTTAAATTTCTTTTGCAACAAATAACCGATTTGCAGAAACGATTTGTAATTATTGAAAAATAAAATTGAAATCTTCACAAGATACCACTACTAGCTGGCATACACGTAGTATTTTCATAAATTCATCAACGGTCTTCTCGAACAACGAGTTCCACAGCTTAGAATAGATTTATTCTGATCACCATCGTCAATCAATTACCGCTCCATAGGTGGATAATAATCTGGCATGGATTCAACACACTGCCACCAAGCTAAACAATAAAAATAAATAAGCATAAGATTTATTTACCTTTAACCTGGCCACCCTGTACCTACCTCTGAAGAGTATTGACACTTACTTTCTCGGATGTCACTCTCTTCTGACTAATTGCCGACTTGGTCGAGAGATGGCAGTAGTGTCAAGGGGTTTATGGGGAGGTTCCTGGTACACACCCCGACGCGACCGTGATAGAACCTCCTTGAACACTGCGTTAGGATCTTGCTTTAGTTAGGAGACATTAAGGGTCATTATTTGATCGTTGGTGTAAGGTAGGCTAAAGGACTTACGCGAAGTAAATATTGCATCTACCTTGCTCTGTTGAGGCCGCGTTAGTGCTAAACTATTCACAAAGTAAAAACTATAAAATAATAAAAAAACTATATTTTTGTGCAGTTGATTTCCTTAAAAATTGATTTACACACATAAGTCAAACTGAAAAATAAACAACAACAACAAAGCTTTCTTAACTGAAAAATTATTGGTATCTTTAGTTTTTACAGCCTAACGGGTCGTAAACCTGATTTAAGAGGATGCACGAGAACGCTTTGCGGCTGATCGCTTGTCTTGGATGCAATTTGTGGAATTCACATGCTTCACTTAAAGAGCCGATATGGAATTATGATAAAAATGATACACTTAGGTACCTGCTTGTAGTTGTATTAAAACGTTATTTCAATTAATCATTTCACGAATGTTGGAATATGAAATGACTATAAATTAAAAGCAGGCTTTTATGAATTCGCAATGTATTGTACACGGTTTTAAAAAATAAAGTAATTAATTAAAGAGCAGAGTGCAAGGCTGAGATAAGCATTATCGACAAAATTAAGAAAGGGCTTTTACGATGGTTTGGTCATGTGGAGCGAATAAGTGATGAAAGAACGTCTAAAATAAGTTTAAATGCAAGTGTGCCTGGATGTAGAAGCCGCGGAAGGCCGAGAAAGACATGGCATGACCAAGTACGTCAAGTTCTTGAAAATGGACATGTGAAAAGTCGGAATAATCGGCGTATGTGCATGAGAAGATGTATGAATGTAGAGGAAGCAAGGGAAGTCTGTCGGGACAGAGTGGTATGGCGTTCTATCCTCTCTGCTTACCCCTACGGGGAAATGGCGTGATGGTTAGTTAGTTAGTTAGTTAAGTAATTAATTCACTGATTTGAATAATGATACCCGAGGAAAACCTGGCACCAAAAGAGAATGATCTTCATCCGTTCAATCAATTTATAGTCTGATGAAAATTTATTGTTTTGTTTCAGATTCGAATTGAGAAAAGATGATTTCGATTCCTCTTCTTCTTTCAATAAGCTGTTGGTAGGTCGGTAAAAATATTATAGTATTATACTGAGTAAAATAAAAGTTACAGAAACTTTAAAACACACAAAAACGGTTATAATGAAGATACATTTTGATTCAAGTTTGCCATTGCAACTAAAGGTAGATAATAATATCAATTTAGTGCAATAATCTCTGTCGTGTTTCTTGATAATGTGTTAAGGGAGTCGGAACGATCTTAGTGGCTGAAGCAAACAGCGGTAATACAACGCGGTGCGGGAAACCATTCCGCGGAATGGCTAAATAGTTTATATATACTGCTTCATAGATGGCGCCGTATAACTGTATTCATAGTTTGATAATAATCCATAAAAACATTTTTTTTATTGTAACGTTTTTCTACGTACAGCTCCAGTACGATACCTCTCAAAACTTATAAAGAGATTAACACTTGAATGTTGTAAAAAAGGAAAAGAAAGGGATATGAAATAATATTCTAATTATATTTTTATGTCACTTAAGTGAATGATGAAATGTAGTGCCTTATGCACATACGTATTAATAAGCAAATGGATGAAAATGAAGGAATTTTTTCGCTGTAAAAATCTCATTAAGTAGGCACTACCTATCAACCATTTTACATAATTAATTTGAGTAAGTCATATTAAAAACAACAAATGTATGAATAAAAGTGAGTTTTCATACCTTACGCTTTGTTTTAATATGCAAAATATTTATTTTATACCTCGGTTTACGAAAATTCTAGTACAATTGCTAACCCACCACCTAGTTATCCTAAGGGGTGAATGCACCCCCTAGGTTTGTGAATACAAGGATTAGTGTAATGGAGAAATATTGCAACGTTTGTACACTTGGCTCCTTACAAGGAAACAAGACTGATTAAAATGTGGTGGTCTTATTTGAATTTATAGGATACACAAGGATTACGCTTTCTTCAACAGAGTTGCATTGTCAAATAATAGGTATAAAAAAATCTTAATAAATGAATTACATCTGTTATATTAGTATAACATCTGGTACCATCCACCAAGGCCCAGATTTAATTTTGACTAAAGAATGTAGTTGATATGAAAGTTATTTTCTCACTAAGTTTCCAATATGAACAGTCTTGAAAAACACGGTTAGACAATAAAATTCATATCTGCAATATAATATGAATTAAGGTGCCGCCACACCTGTCCCGCGCTGCGCTCGCCGCAATGTCGCGCCGTGTCGTGTCGGTCCTAAGTCGTAAGATCACGTAAGGTCTACCGCGCACGTGCTATCTGAATGCCGAGTAAATTGATTTGTCGGACGGAGACGCGTCACCCTTTGCACACCAATTTGAGGATTTGCGCAAATATAATGTTTTATTTTAAAACATATGTTAGTTCTATGAGTTTGTGTGAAACAATAAACAATTTAAAAAAATATGCACTGGTGTATTTGGATAACTTATTACAACAGTCGTATTCAGTCCTGTCAATCATATTTTGAAATAGAAAATTATGTTTTATGTAAAAGGACATAATATAATCTCGTCGAAAATCGAACACGCGTCCACTAATTATACCACGAGGCGGACAAAGGAATATATATTTGACTTTTTGACAACATTTTGAATGTATACAAATACTTGTAGACAAATTACTGGATTATACCCATGCTGGACCGATAACAGATATTATTGATATCCCAACAGAGACAGAGAAACTCTGGAAACGAATGTGGGTTATCTAGGTGTTTACACGGCTTATGACCTCTCATTGGCTGGGTTAAGTGGCCACTTGATGTACTATAACATTCCCCATTCCGTCCATCATCTGATAACCATATATGACAAATTTTGGAACTACCTACTATATATTGAACTCGTCTTCGTCGTTCCGCATTACATACATTTTCTATGCTGGTGTCATCTGTTGAGAAGATTGTCAGGCATTTTTTAGCAATTATCTTTATTAGTGTAGGTAAGGCTTTACCGAGCTTTATTACTTACAATTACAGGTCATATGCCCTGTGGATATTATCTTATATTACTTGCAGAAAAACCTTTTTTGCACACGTTAGAAAACGGAAGTTTTTTCCAAAAAAAATTTAACCCCCCCTT
>JAGVSP010004513.1:0-43009 GCA_022494985.1 Micrasema minimum
ATGAAACGACAAAAAATAACTTGTCACAGCTATTCCTATATGTTCAATGTTCATGTTAGCGAGATAAAATTAACTTCATGAACTAAAATGTGATAAACACGTGATTTTGTGCAGACAGTCCGTGTTTTCAAGAGTCATGTCGAAGAATTTAATGAATATTCAAGATTTCCGTGTATTGACATCAACTCTTAAAACAATCCTTATTTTGGGTGCATAATATACCGTAAGCTAAATCAATAACGGTGGTATCCTCTTTCTCTTTACTTATCGTCTCCTGCGTTTAAATATTCAGATTTACCAACACATACACCACACCCCACACACATACAACAACACACATACAAATGACATAAAATAACCACTGTTTGCTCACTTCACGTCTTTAGAAATTTGTCTTGTGTTGTCCACGTAATTGGTGTTATGTTCTATATGTTACCTCAGTTTGAAAATTCTTTGTTAATTTGTACCAACCATAGCACTGTGTGTATAACATTAAAATATCAATAAATAAATAACGCATGTTTTTTTTTAATCTTATCTTTCTTATCCATTGTTATTTATTGTTGACATACTGATTTCTGCGCGGAGAACTATAAAGTACGTACACGACTCAGAAAGAGAGATAAAAGAGTCGTATGTAAATACGTTTTGTAGCAATCTGAATTATTTTCTCGCTCCCGCAGTTGTAGTTGGTTAAAAAAGGTTCTGGAATATAGAAACACAGCCTGGCATGAACATCCTAGGATTATATTTCCTTCCCTCAAACGAAATGAAGTGGGGAGGCTTTGGGGGGAGCGAAAGTAGTTCAGGGGTGTAGTTTAAAGTAAATACTTTAAGACAAGCGCCGCGACGCCGACGTCACGTAGGTGAAAACTGGACGGCGAAATCGGCGTAGAGGCTTCAAATAAATAAAATATGCCATTTATGTAACATTTATGCAGATGTTAGTTCTTCTTTCACGTTGATATCTATATTTGTTTTGTAAATTAAATAATGATATGAATTTATTGGTTTGTGCTTTAATAGCGTTTATTTTTAAATTCGTATTTATATAAAGGTTTAATAAGGACGCATGTATTTATTGATGATATTACTACTATTACTTTCCCTTATTTGCACCTAATGGTGCATGGGGCACTGAATCTGAATCTAAGTGCAGTGTATCTTGATCTTTTTTTAAATACATAAACAAGTACAGTCTTATTAAATACACAGATTTTTTTTGTTGTAAGCGTATTTTCTCCAAATATTTTTTATGTATCTTTTTACGTATGTACCCACTTTATGTAGTATTCTGTTCAGTACATAACTTTTGGTTTTATCATCTTAAAATGATAAATCTAAAACACATTTTCATAATATATAGTTATCTCAAAGAAGATTGTCACATGCGCTAGATTTTTCCCGGTTTTGTTTGTTTTCCTCCACCATTTCACCCCTGCGATGGGTGAGAGGGGTGATCCGCTAGGTATGCTTTTGAGAGTATAAAGGGGGTGGCTTTGGTTCGCTGTTAGCGGAAACTCTGCCAAGTTATCTGTTGAACACTTTATTTGAGATGAAAAATATTCCCGTAATATCTGTGTACCTTAATATTTTGACAACGATTAGGGAAATCATTAAAACGTACACGACTTTTAAGCATTTTGTTAAAAATTATACTCGGAGAAAAATGATATTACAAATAATTTATTCGTTATCTTTTTTGAAGAAGGGATCATGTTATTTACCAATTAACAGATTTAAAAAATATGATTACTATTATACTTTGACATCTCAATAGGGAAGAGATGTTTGGAAGGGAATATGGGTATCTCTCTTATGATAGCTGGGTTGAGTGACCACTGGATATATTATAACGGTATTTTATGTCCATATGTGGCAGTGATTAGAACTTGTACATATACAGTGCGCTTCACATGTGAAAAGTCTCTGTCTTCTATTAAAAGAATTATTAGTTATACGTAATGGTCATTCGACTAAAAATCACCGTCATCATCACAATTTCCATCATCGGCATAGAGAACTGTGTACTGTACATTGATAATATACCGTGTAACCAAACTCGATGTACAAGCGGGAAACCAGTGAATCTACAGCATATTTAGATTCAATTTGGTAATTTAAAAAAAATTTTTGATCCATTGTTTTAGAGAAATTTTAGTAAGTAGAATTTTTTAAAGAAAAAAATATTTTTTTCGTGCTCAGATTCAAAAATCATATTACATATTCGACTCCAAAAATGATGTAGATTCACCAGTTTTCAGGTTGTACCACGAGTTTAGTTACACTATGTATATTAAAATTAGGCAACATTATATTTTTCTACGAGACTTTTCTAAAAATAAAATATTTTTACGTAACAAGTTCTAAGACAAACATAAACACAATTTTTAGGCTATCAAATAATCTTCTCTCCCACGCACGTGAATATCTATGCCCAGAAAAAGTTTGTAGCTCCTCCGATCTCAGTAAAGCAGCTTTACAGCTTATGTTTTTTACAAGAAAATATCGTAAGTCCAGTTTTTTCTATTATCAAACAAGAAAAAGTTTGTAAAAACACTAACAAAATTTTCTCAGGCAATGAACAAGCCAAAATTGGCATGTATCGTTACTGCCAAAACATTGTAATATCACTAACCATTTTTTTCCCATTTAATTTGTTTGCATTTTAAAATTAAATGTTTACAGCTGAAATATTGTAAGAACTCTTACAGTATTAATCCTGTCATTAAATTGACCAAATTAAATGTTTCATTACAACCAAAACATTGTAATATCACTTATCAATTTTTTTGTGTTCAATTGATAGTATTTCAAGTAAAAAAAATGTACAGCTAAAAGTTTGTAACTGCACTTTCAATATTTTCTCAACAGAAAAAAGTTGGTAAGTACAACCTTGCTTTGCAAAATAATATATTAAATTGATTTTGTGTCATTTATTACAACAGTTGTTTTTTTTAATATATTCATTATACTTCAAATTATTTGAAAAAAAAATAGCACGAAGTTTTTATCATTTAGTCTGATTTTAGAGAGAATGTCAAACTTTAAAATTGCGATTACTCCATAACATGTTTTATGGACTTACCAACTTTTGGCAGTAGCCCCACGATAATTACCAACAATATTCTACAAAATAATAACCAATATTCCATACATTTCGTATAAATTATACCATTTTGCATACTAATTAGTACTTTAGGTAACAAAAACTGTTTTCTATTATAGTCTAGTACGTCAAATTACTTTAGTTATTTTATGTATATATGTCGGTTAAGTTATTTATTTATTTCTTTAAAATTCTATTAAAGATTATTGAATAAAACACAAAAAACGTGACATTAACACTCATGTGTACGTTTTAGAAAGAGAAAAGATTTATAGGAATGCCTTAACATTGGTGTCTAATCATGGTAAATATGGGGATCAATTACTGACTTTATAAGTCTACTAGTTTAGAGACACACGCGTCTCTTCGTCAGGTCACAATTCTATAAAAACATAAAATCATACTTCTCTGTTCTAAATATATGATGTTTTTTGAAGAATATATTGTATAATTGTTTGTGTCTGATTATCTTTCAAATTATCAAGGTATACAGCACTTGGTGTACCAATGCAGTGCCAAATGCACCATCGGTTGTAGATTAAGACAATTAAGGAAGGAAGGTATCCCATGCTATTTTAAACATGGGATTGGAAATCTAAAAAAAAATCTTATTAACGCGTTCATAATTGAAAAAATTGCATAATCCTTTTTTCTGATTTTTTTAAGAATTTTTCAAAGAATTTTGATATGTTCCTTTGTAGTTCGAATTTAAAAAATTTAAAATTTCTCAAAAAGACAAATAATTCAAAAATTTCCAAATTTCACATTTTACTTGTTAATAATGTGCATGATAATATTCCTACCACTTCAGACAGGCTGAGTGGCGAGCAAGTGGGATGGCGCTATACGGCCGCCATTTACCTCCCACATAAATGCATTAGAGGAAGCGAGATAGATAGATTTCCCGATGCACTACTGTAAATCATCACGGCTGAGTTCGACAACCTCTCGTACTAAACATTGAGCCCATTCCAAACGCAAAATAGGCCCACAGGGTACGTTGGAATGTGACCGTTCGAAATAACATGGCTGTTAATGAAAATTCTGCCTTGGAAAATGTGCACCAAGTTTAAAAAAGTTTGCATTATTTATTAGTTGCAAATATTTGAAACATACAAATACCTATTCTTTGTTGTTGATAATTTTGGTTTCCTTTTGAGTTTCCGCATTTGTGTATCACCAATATTAGCAGACAATGTAACTGTTAAAAATGTATTAAAAAATATTTTTAATTCAAAATTGCAAAATCGCAAAATTATGGGATTTTGTATATATTTTTTTAATCACAGCGCGGTTTCTGATTCCACTGCCTCACTTTTGTATCCCTATCAAAGTCAAACACATCATTAATAATAATAAAAAATTAATCTATGTTTATAAAAATTTATAAAAAACTACTCATTGACTTTTCTATGTTTACCGGTTTCGGTTAAGTTGTATTTGTCCTGACGAAGAGACGGATTACGTCTCGAAACCAGTAGACATAGAAACACAAAGTTAATACTTTCAATATTAATAATAATTGATAAATCATTATAATTTTTTTTTTTTTTTTTTTTAATACGAGATATTTATTCTCATAACTAAGAATTCTGCTTTTTTGGGCCCTGGCCTGCCTATTTTTTAAGTATAATGTTTCCGGCGTCCTGGACATCCATTTCTGTCAATTTAACGACAGAGGGATGACACAGGGGAACTGGCGATTGCTTAGCTTGGAGGCAGTTTTTGGAATCCATATGCTCCACATACGGAGCGGATATGGTGTTATGATGATGATGATGATATTTGAAACTGGAAAATATACCATGTATCATTTTGCTTTCTCCTATTTTGCAAAGCCTTCAACAACCTTTGTAAATTCCAGGAATTTGGAATGAAATTGCATATTGTTTTGGTATTGTAGCTTCCTATGATGAGTTAAGTTCCCGTAGGAAGGAATTTTAATAAGCGACGTGGAGTGACTCTTGTTTTGGAAAATTTAAACCTTTCACCTTTGAACACTCTGGGTTTAATTTAAACGTTAAACTTTGTATTTAACAAAAGTGGTTAAAACCCTGTTGAATGAAATCTGATAATTTACAAAAAAAGAGTCAATTTTTTAAATACTGCTACTACTACTCTCCTTTTTCCACATACAATGATGCATAGGGCACTGCATTAGTACACCTAGCGTAGTGAATTTTCATAATTTGTTATTTAAGGCAAGATGATCAGTCTGCTTCAGCGCCAAATATTTGTACCTATGTACACAAATCGAACTAAATACATTTTTACAGTGTTAAAGAAACTTTTTCCAAGCATGAGAAATTGGCTGGGTTAAGTGGCCACTTGACATATAACGGCGTTTCCCGTTCCGCTTATTAGCGAATATCCATAAGAGCTAATTTGTATATTATATGCTACGTGTTCCAATTAACGCATGGGAGGAACTCCAAATTATAAGATATTATTACTCTATGTAAATCATTAATGATTTTTTATCAATGTTTTCTTAGAGTATATTTGTCCGCCTGTGACAGTGGTAGCGCATTTGGCTACCGCGCATGAGGTCGCGGGTTCGATTTCCGTAGGGGTCAACATGAAATTTAATTTACATGTAATTTTCATAACAATATTTCATGTGTGATACCTTGGACTGGTTCTCAAGCGTAAGACTGATCATCCTATCTTCACGTAATAAAATACAAAACTTTTTCCAAAGTTTCATCAAGGTATCCTTGATACCAAGTAATGTATTATTATTCACTCCCATAGAATAACGTAGCCATTAATACGTAATTTACGTTATGACCCTGCTTAGTGGGAAGAGTACCGTATGCATCTACTCATCGCAAACGCATCGCTTACATCCAAATTATTGATTGAAATGTCCGCCTCGTAGCACAGTGGTAGCTCATCTGACTACTGTGCATGAGGTCACGGGTTGGATTCCCGTAGTGGGTCAACATTAAATATTTATTTACATGTGATTTTCATATTAATATTTCATGTGTGTGCGTGTGCGTAATATTGATCATCTAACCTTCAAGTCATTCAAAAAATATCATTTTCACTGCACTTGGTGTACCAATTCAGTTTTTACAATTTGAAATTGGTCTGTTTTGGACTCAATAATAAATGATAATTACAATGTAAATTAAGGAAAATAATTAATTGTAATAAACACACAAAAATTATTAAGTATTTTCGCAAAACCATTCAAGAGTTTCCTTACAAGTATTGTTTCAATATATATTTTGCAACCAAAAGGGTGAGCGATGTATATTTTGGACGGGGGGAAAATCTCCTTTTTCCGCGTCTGTACATTAGAATATATCCTTTTTACACCCCTTTTACAACCCCTTTATAACTCTGGAAACACGATCTTACTTGCCCATAGATTAAACCAAGTATTCATTCGGCTTTCGCAATAAAAATTGTCTCTGGTTTATGTAAATGAAGATTTAGAAATTGAGGTTAATTGTGAATTAAAGTAAGTAGGTCCAAATTCTCATAAAATATGTAGATTTGTAGATTTACTGAAAATTGTTTTTAGAACAAATAATTGTACCACCAAATATATTTAGCCAAAGACATAATGTTCCAACAATGTTTAAATATTAAAAAAAGTATTACCTGTGAAGGGATTACTGTGGAATAGAATCATTTGCCAAAAATATGTTTGATAACACATATAAAAATAAATTAGATCACACATATACAACTAGATTCACATCCATGGAGGGATTAATTGTGCCCAAAACCAAAAATAAGTACGGGCAGAGAACTTTAGAATATTCAATTCCAAAAATATTTAATATGTTGCCCTATGAATTTAAATCGTGCAATAATGCTAATAAAATTATTTCTATTCTAAGGGTTTGGTTGGAAGATAGAACTTTTTTATATTGATGCACCATAATTTATATATATATATTCACCATATGCATTATCTCTATTCCTTTAATGTATATTTTGTGAACTTTTTTATTTTTGTTGTATTTCTATGATAAATTTATTTTTGCTAATGGCTCCTAATGACAAACGGCAAAATTGCGGTTTATCGGGACGGCATTATTTTTGTTTTTTTCTAATGTTATGTTTTATTTTCTTAATAAAGAACACTTCAAAAAAAAAAAAAACCGTAAATTTAAAAAGTCATAATTTTAAAAACTTTCATTGAGGTGTGAGACGCACAAAGATGTAATATTTAATGACATAGAGTTGTATGAAAGCAAATTATTTATCGATTAACCTGATTTAAAGAATTAATAAATGAAATGGAGATTTAATCTTCAGCATCAGAAAATTCTTCACATTTTTTTTTTTCAATAACGTTAATAGTATTATGAGTTTCTGATTAATATTATAAGTTGTACTCTGTACACTCTCATTCTATATCCGCTCCCTATGAAAAGCAATGGATTGCGTAATCGGCCGTCAGTTCCGTGCGTCTTCTCACATCACCATGTCTCGTAGTTTTTTTAAAATTATTTTATGTATTTATTTATTAATTAATTAAATTTAACATAATAAATTTAAATTTAGATCACGCAAAACGAGTTTTCACTTTGTTTGCGGCGTGCTTCTTCTACCTAAATAGTTGAAATAACACTTGTTGTATTATTATATAAATAAAATTTAATTTAAGTTGTATAATATGAAATTAGTGAAATAAAACCTTTTAAACGAGCTAAATAATGGCTGCTAATCGTGGCACCTAACCAGGGCCCAAAACAGCAGACTTCTGAGTTTTGAGAATAGGTGTCTTACGAGAATTTTAGGTGTGCGGTGGTTTGACTTTGTAAGGAACACAGAGGTGAGGCAACAGGAGGACACAGCAACCCTTGGTATCTACTGTCATCCGGCGAAGGCGTTTCGGCTGGCCAGGCCATATACTACGTATGCCTCCCGAGAGCCTTAACCATGCTTGCCTATTTTACAAGGCATCAGGTTCTCGGCGTACTGGTCATCCACTGTTGACAATTCGTCGGCAGTTTGCGTCGGAGCTGCGGGACGTGAACTTGACTTGGGAGGATGCCCGGGACCTGGCGGCCGATCGCTTGGCCTGGAGGCAGTTTGTGGATTCCATATCCTCCACAATTGGGAGCGGATGTGGTATAATGAATGTAATGAAATAATGTAGAAGTCAAAAGTGTAGTATATGAAATAAGTGAACTTTCATCTCACACTCATTTAATCTTGATTGTCTATGAGAAATTTTTTCAGCAATATTTTCCTTTGCGCAAGATGTGTGGCGCCTCTCACCTCACCTGGAAGCTTGTTGAACAGTCTTGGTACTATATATTCTTCTGTTCTGCTTCCATAGTAATTGAGAGCTCGAGATTCCGAAAGTCGTTTGGCTGCTATCGCTCTTGTTCCATGACAATAATTTTTGAACAGTTGCTTTTTTTCTTATTTAATTTTTTTTTCTTAATTTAAAGTAGTATATTTGCTTAACTGGGAGTTCTCCAACATATTTATACATATAATAACAAAATTGTATCATCCTATTTACTTTTTTTCTTTATATCATTTGTGATCATTATTAATTATCTGACGTAATACACCGACGAATATCACATATATTTAATATTTATTCATATCAACATTATTAACAAAAATAATAATTACTTTTTGTCAACTGTTTTTCATTCAATGCAACATTGTTCGTATCAATAAACCAAAAAAAAAATGGTTATCATTATTTAAACCGATATTACTTTCCTAGTGATACGACCTTATAAACGATTCACATGAAATATCTCAAAAATAGTCGGTAGAATTATTAAATAATAACCCTTAATTTAATCTTCAGTGTGAAGTAATGTTGTTCTATCTCTATTTAAGCCTGAAAGCGCCCCCTTGTGTAATAGGAAGCTATGGATTGAAGGGTTGAATCATAATAATTATTTAGTACCATTAAAAGGAGACAAGCGACCTCATTAAGAGTGAAGGCTTTGAAGGTTTTAGAACCTTGTGCTGATAAAGGCTTTCGGCAGATGGCGTTTTATGTTATATTTATGTACGTAAGTATGTTTCACGACTATACATATTTGGTGTGAAACTTGGATAAAAGAAAAACTTATTTTTATCAGAGAAATTAAATTTTGTTAAAACCTAGAAAACCAAACAACATTAGCATATAAAAACGTTTCCTTAAATTGCCCTTGCGAAAAACGTGACAATGTAAATTTAACTTGACATAGAATTTTAAACTCTTTCATATTATACTCCATTTTATTTGGGACAATTTTGAAAACATGTTATATTTTATATCAAACTATTGTTTAGTCATTATACCTACCATAAAAAAACATACATGTTGCAATGTTTGACTTATGCAAATGGAAAAAGAGAATCATACAAGATTTACCAGTTATTTGTTAAAAATATATCATGGATTCAAGATTAAAATATATAGTATAAACTAAATGTATTCTTAAAAATTACGTATCATGTGAGCAAAGTATTAATCAACTTTATTTTTTTAACCCTATGTATTTGTACTTGTTTACTTGCTTCTAAGACTAAGTGAATCTAGGCTAATGGTTTCGGAATAAGGTGAATAATATATGTTTTCGTGAAACAAAATGGCTTCATCACTCAAATTGCTTACAACAAAAACAGCCCCCTTATTTCAGCGATCACTTGCAACATTATTAGTGAAATTAATTCCCAATACGAGGAGAAAACTGAAATTAGGAAACCGGTTAGGAGAGAAGGAAAGTTGACTGTTATTTAGAGCTCTATATGTATTTAGGGGCGTCAAAAACAGGTTGCGAGGGTGGAAGGTTTCTACGCTATTAAGGTGGCGGGGGTAGCTTGGGGGATGGTTTCACGAGGCTTTATTTCTACGTAATGCCTTAATGTTTTTGATATCTTTTTGGAATTCATGGTTGCTTCTAGGTAAACGTAACTTCTACTAACAGTTTTCAGAATTTCTAAATATTTTTTTCGTGGTAAGTTTATAAGTTTGGCGCAGTATTAAATTAACTCCTCAAACTGTTAAATTCCTCAACCAAAAACTAAATTACGCTTCAAAAGCTTCTTTACAATTAGTAATCACAACATCGAGCATCGTAATAGATTCCTGTGAATTTATAAAGGTTATGGGGTAAAAATCTGCTGATATTTATACTTTTCCAATATTTTCCTTTATTTTAACCACCGTATCTGACCAGGAGGCTCAATTACGTAAAACGTAGAGAAACAACATCACCAACAAACAGGCTGGAGAAAAATCAAGTCTTCTTTTGTTATCTTACTGGGAGTTGAACCCGAAACCTCTGTATTGTAAGCTTAGAATATTGGCCATTTCACCGCGGAGGCCGCTGATCTCTCGCTAGATCTTATTTTTGAAATATAAAAAATATGGAACCATCTTAGTGAAAAATGTTATTTTTATAATGCAGTTAAATGGTTCTAGAACAGAATGTAGTAAAATAAAAGCACTGATTAAAATACTAAAGTGAGAAATAAAAAAGGAATGTTGTGCACTTCAATAAACTCTCGAGAATATTCATCCCCCAACCATCCCCCTTTTCGCCCTCACCCATCCCCACCAAGCACCCAAGCCCAGGTAGGCGTTCAAAGGGTTGACGTGACTCAAAACGTATAGAAGTTTGACATTAAATATATCTCAGTGTTCTAGTTGAGCTTCGTAAATACAAAGTTACAACATAAAGTGGAGATCGTAAAATATTTACAAGAAATTGTTATATTAACATAAGAAGTTATTTATTTCCCTCGTAAATCTTATTTTCAGATATGTATCTTCTTTTTCGATTGTAATATTTCCTAAAAAATCTCTTATTTAGGTATTATCATTTAGATTTATTTTTTAAGTCCGCCATAGTTCAAATTCAGTAGGTATTTGTCGAATTTGGATACACCCAAAATATTATTCGTTTTACAATACAACTCCTTCCAAATGATATTTCTCAAAAATAACTATCGAAAATCATCCCCAGTTGTTCATGACGGCCTGCTCATAAAAAAATAAATTGTCCAGACGGCTAGTATTTTTTTGGGCCTGGTGATGACGTATTTTTTGTAATATTGTAATATATTTTTTTGAAATTCTCTACTACATGTATGTCAATATCATCATTCCATATCTACTCCCATGCGGAGCATATGGATTCCACAAACTGCCGATCGGCTGCCAGTTCTTGAGCATTTCTCCCAAGTCAGGTCTACGTCCCGTAGTTCTGACTTGAATTGCCGACGGATTGTCAACAGTAGGTATTATAAATTTATTGATTAACATATATATGTCGCACGTGGTAGAGTTTAGCTTTATAAAATCAAATAAAAATCACTTGGTTTTTTTATTCACTTTTAATTGAGTTATTACTAACTAGTTTCAGTACCACCGTACCATCATCAAAGCTAATACAAAACTAACAATAAAATACAAGGCTGCATCTAATTAGTGGGGGTGTGTGGAACTATGGATTGGGGAGGGGCTGAGCTATGGATAGGGGTAGAGAGTTTGAGGGGGGATTCTTGTAGAGGGGAAATACCTTAAAAAAGTTTAGCTTTATTTTAGAACGATTCTTCGCTTAAGCCAGGTTATTTACCTACATATTTATATTTACAAATTCTCGTTTTCTCTCAAATTCAGTATTGCTAAGAATACTCTTTGAAGAGATACAAAAACGGATCAAATATGTATGTATTTTTAGTTTTGCCAAATTAAGTCCTTTTAAGTCAAATACTTTGCTGTGTGCGATTTAAAGAAGCCTTTAAAAATGAGAATTAAAGTAGTTTTATTCCGGGTCATCATTTTACAAATAAAATAACTTTCACTTTTTTATATAAAAACCTAATAAACGAAAACATTTTTTGAGGTTGTGTATATGCTTATGGTACAAATGATCAAAGATTCACAACACTTGGTGTATTAATGCAGTACCTTATGTACCAATGGGTCTGAATGAGGGAAAATAGTAGTAATTACCTACTTATGTCTGTGCTGTAAAAAAAGTTATTTTATAATTATTATTCGGTGAAAAAGAATATTATTTGACTTTATGTACGTAATATTTTTTTCCTACTTATTACAATTCTAGTTTAAACAGGTAGAAATCGTATTATTTTTTGTTATTTAAATGTTGTTTCCAACTTCAAAATACGAAAATAAACCCGATTTTTTCTTTGTTTCATTTTGAGAATTGGGTTCAAAATGAATAGACGCCATGTTGGCGGGAAAATTCGGTGGAAAAATAACTAAATTCCTAAAACCTGAAACTTCTGTTCAGCACTGTTCACATTTGTAGAAAGCTCCTTTTTACTCAATCATGTCCAAAACTCTAGTCAGGCGAAGACTAGAATGATTTTACTCGGGGGTTAGCAAATTGCTAGAATTTTGTAGATTAGGTGTAATCTCTGTAGATAGATAGCTTTCCGCGCTGCATTAACCACAATGAAAAAATGGCGGGAAAGGATTCATCATTTTAATGTAATAGGTACTACAAATTTGTCAATGATTTAATACGCTATTTGTATTTTATCGTTTCAATTATTTTAAGTAAAGATACGCTCACAAAAAACGAACCACTTACTTACGTTAAATCGATAAACTTCTCACGTTAAAGCAATTTTTCTAAATGTTTATTATAATTTGAATTTACCAATTATTTTTTCCTTCTTCGTTTCCGAATATACTTCCAGACTTTTCTTATAGGTTTATTCTAAACATATTTTTGAAAAGATGTTGTTGATAGACTAGGTCTTCTGCAGTTTCAGGTTTTAAAAAATCAGCATTTTGTTTTGATCGAGTATAAACTGGAATTCCAGACACCACGCATTTTCTTGGTAGATTA
Source organism: Micrasema minimum (assembly GCA_022494985.1). Lineage (NCBI taxonomy): Eukaryota > Metazoa > Arthropoda > Insecta > Trichoptera > Brachycentridae > Micrasema > Micrasema minimum. The sequence goes on from JAGVSP010004513.1 coordinate 12,919, forward strand.
GGTCTCTATTTAATTACTCTAATGGCATTTGCAATTTATTTGTAACCATATTAGTAGGTATATAAGTTTATATGTCAGCCGGGGTTGCTGCCGCGTCTTCTCTGGGCGCGATTGGCGGATGGCGGGGCTCCGGTTGGGCGGGAGGTAGTTGTAACTAACGACTAAAAACGGGGTAGAATTATTAATATCCCAATCACTGTAAATTTGGGCCAGCTCCTTGAGCATGTTGGAGTGAATGTGTTTGACAATCTTAGAGCCGAGACAAGGGCAATGCATTTGGTCGCGTATATAACCTTCTTTTCTTCGGCTTTTTCCAGTTAAAACTGAATCTAAATTTCGCGGATAAGCTTTAAAAAATCGGTAGAGTTGTGCTGGACTAAAAAAAAGACTAAAAAGTCTTTAAAACAGTCTAGGAAAAGGGTGGGGCTTTCATTGTTAATTGTATATAATGTTCAAGAAAGTTTAATGTTTACTAAGAGTTAGGAGTATAAACAAGCCCTTTATTGCTTTGAAAGCTATCAAACAAAATAAATATAGATCTAATAGATATAAAATACACGTGTTATGCTATTTTAAGTTAATAACAACACGACCTTTTAATTTTTTCATTTAAAGTTTTAAAAAAAGAAGCTATAGTGCATTAGTATAGTATTATTTTAAAAGGCGTTATTCTTAAATATATAACTGGAAGCCATGTGTATGAGAGAAGAAATATAAAGTAGAGGTTATTTAGAATAAATTATTATTATAAATAAATTCTAACCTACATTTTCAATATACTACTACAATAAACAGTATGAAAGCTGTCTGGAGATCGGATGTTTACTCGGTTTAAAACAAAATGCCGCCTTTATAAATTCCTGCATCACACCTGTTCTCCTCTATGGCTGCAAATCTTGGCACCTAACCAGGGCCCAAGATAGCAGACTTCTGAGTTTTTAGAGTAGGTGTCATAGAAGAATTTTAGGTGTGCGGTGGTTTGACTTTGTAAGGAATACAGAGGTGAGGTAACGGACACAGCAACCCTTGGTACCTACTGTCATCCGGCGAAGGCGTTTCGACTGGCTTGGCCATATACTACGTATGCTTCCCATGCTTGCCTATTTTACAAGGCATCAGGTTCTCGGCGTCCTGGTCGTCCACTGTTGACAATTCGTCGGCAGTTTGCGTCAGAGCTGCGGGACGTGGACTTGACTTGGGAGGATGCACAGGAGCTGGCGGCCGATCGCTTGGCCTGGAGGCAGTTTGTGGATTCCATATGCTCCACACAGGGAGCGGATATGGTTTGATGACTACAATAAAAGTAATGTAAGTTAGGGTCTGAATATGTAGTAAAGTTTTTCTCATTACGTTTAGAGTATTATTCAGTTGTGTGGATTCTCTTCACAGATAAAAACAGTTCTAGGGTAGTCATTAAACCGTTTTTCAAACAAATTCCCGCCAGAACAGACTTTTCCGGTCTGGAAAAACTCATCGGCCATTTGTTGGGAATGATATTTCAATTTGCTGCTATTTTTGGTTCACGAAGAGCCCATAATTTAGTATTGCTCACCATATCTTTATCTTTGCATTAAATTATGTGTAAAATTAATATTTAGTGCGCCTAATTTCATAGACTACATTCCACATAAATACAAACTTCATAATTAAATTGACCGTGGCCATTAAAAAAAAAAAAATCTAAAAATAAATTAGGCATGTACTCCGGATGCCTCGGGAGAACCTGAACCCGAGCTGCCTCTTCTTTAATCCTGCAGAATTCCGCCGTCCTGGCAGATCGTAGATGATCATCCTACGGATGTATTCGGCGGAGCTGATGGATGCGGGCCTGACGCGGGAGGAGGCGAGAGAGCTGGCTGGTGACAGGGTCTCCTGGAGAGATCTAGTGATGTCCACATGCTCCACATAGGAGCGAACATGGCGAAAGAAGAAGAAGAGAAAAATAAATTGAACGGAAATTACATACTTGTAACTACTAAGTAATATTTTTTCTTTCATAACTGTAACATATCGAAACATAATAATGATTAAAATATACAAGATTTGATTAAAATACATGTAATTTTTCTCATGCCTAGGTGTTCTGTGATGTAATCCTTCTCAAATAAAAAAAAAAAAATACATATTAAGTCCTGCTACATCATAATTTTTCACATTACGTCACAATATAATTTTTCATTTTTATTATAAATTTTTAGGTTCTTCTCATCAAACGCCTGTAAATTTCCGAAGCTGAAGCGGCAAACTGATCATCTTGCCTTCACGTAACAAATTATCTAGATTAAGTGCACTTGGTGTATCAATGAAGTGCCCTATGCACCAATGCGTGCGATAAAAAAGAGAGAAATAGTAGTAGTAGTAACTTTCATTTGATTAATTCTTCGTTATAATATGTTGAGCTGAGAAACGGAGCATTATAGGAGATCTCCACTTATGATACCCAGTCCCGATTTGTTGTTGATATAGCCTACACGTTAAACATTGTTTGCACTTTATTGAGTTATCTAGGGCTAGGGCAACTTATGTAAGTAAATAACAAGTGAGAATATCACACCACCTTCACCATACGTAGCTGAGTTCCTATTATTATTATTATCATGGATAATTTATAGAGTGCCGTTTTCGTATAAATATACCTCAAGGGCGCTTTAAATATTGAATTTAACGGCTAATTTAAAGTGAATAAATCTCATTTTGTGAGTAGAAAATACATAAATCAAAGATTTAAACAACAAATAGGTCTCAACTTTCATTCGAAACATCACTTCATACTCACAGTTGCGCACTTTTAGTGGGAGACCATTCCAAGCCATAGGGCCCGCAACCGCAAAAGCGCGCTCCCCAAATTTTGCTCTTTTTTTTTATTTTATTTTATTTATTGCGGATCGGTATTTAAACCTTGCCTATGGCTGTAGATGTAGCTGGTCGAAGTGTGAGACGTCTTTTAACTAGTTTATCTGGAATTTAAAAATCTTTTAAATACTCTGGAGCGGCATCATGCATAGCTTTGAACATTAGCCAGCAGAGTTTGTATTCTACCCTATGTGGAAAGCGCAGCCAGTGCTGTTATTTTTTTTAATTTTCTAATAAAAAATATTTTTTCAAATGTATTACGCAAACTGGCTATCATTTTTATGCATTTTGGGATGTAATTTTTTGTTTTTTTAAATTTCATTATTGTATTCCGTAAAAATAATAAATACTCAATTTTTCCGCCACTTTTGGCGTACGCCGCGCCGTTAACATTGATTTTTTTGTCTCGGTACACCTCTTAAATACTACTATAATGACCTCCCTATTGGTTAAACTTTATGTGAGCTTTTTATCAATCAAAGGGCAGTGATTTTACTATAGACAGCTTAGCGGTTTTTGTTACATACGGAGTTTTTTTAAGGGTACAAAATATAACACGTATTATTTTTGTACTCGATAAATTTTATTAAATGTTTTTAAACTGTTGTAGTATGAAAGACTTTTTTGTTAGCATATTAACGCGCTGGTGGATGATTTGTCGATTCGTAACATATATACAAAATCAAAAATGTTACCTGGTGTGGTATTCGCTAATAAGCGGAATGGGAAATGTTGTAGTACATAAAGTGGCCACTTAACCTACCAATGACAGGTCATACGCCCTGTAAACGCTCGAATATCCATGTTCCTGAATTTAAAAGAACTCTACCTCATCTCTGTAGGGATATAAAATGAAATATATACCTACTCCCGTCTTGGGATAGATCCAGATTTGTGTACAAGTATTTGAACACGCCCAAAATGTTGTATAAATAATACATTATTTTGATCATTCATAGTTCTTTCCTACGTACGCGATAAAAAATATACAATAACAAATAATTGTTGTCAACTAACAAATTTAATTAGTATACGAGTGCCTGGTCGAGTTACCCGTAGTAATGCACTATTTTACTGCAGTCAATCATCGACCAATTACAGTGCTAACTCACCGATACGAAGAATGCACGCACTGGCTAACAAGTTTGCTAACAATATTGATATTTTCAACACAAATACGGCGGCCTCCGTAGCGTAATGGCTAAGACGCTGGACTCACAATACGGAGGTTCCGGGTTCGATTCCCGGTGAAAACACAAAAATTAAAAAGTGATTTTTCTCAAGCCTGGGTGTTTGTGACGTTGTTCCCCTCTGTAATTGAGCCTCCTGGCCTGTTGAGGTGGTTAAATAAAATTAAAATTAAAAACAAATCTAGTGCATTTTAGGGAACAGTGTCTGGATGCCATCTCTGGCGGTAATGATTAGCTACCTACTGTGTAATAATTTAAAAATGTATATGTAAATGCCCTATGGGCGTAAAAACAGTAAAATTAAATATTGTTTATACACCGTGTCACACGATGAGACCGCGAAACTCCGGAGGGTGATTGTTCATGGTATTCTGAGAAAAAAATCCGTTTTTTGATCCGGGCATTTTTAATAATTAATTAAAAAAAAGTATTAATAAAAAGCGACTATGTAATACTGGCTTCTGTTTGAAATGCTAGCGGTGGCGGGGTGGCGGTGGGCGGGGAGGAGTGGGGGTCCGCTCTGGTCACCGAACGCCTTGCCTTGTGCGGACATTTAAAATTCGAATTTCATATCTGAAATTGGTGCAGGTCACGTGGTGTTAGCCAGTTCAAAAATGGACGGTATTACACGCGTGAATTTTTATTCATATTTTAATCATTTTTTTTAAGAAATTAGAATTGAGTTTTTTTGAAAAACTTTATTAAGATTTTTTTCTCAGAATATCATGAATAATCACCCTCTGGAGTTTCGCGGTCTCATCGTGGGAAACGGTGTATAAAAAACAGCCAAACGTTTTTTGTATTTCTGTTTTCATCATTTTTATTAGTACGAGTATCATTTCTTTCAGCAAAACATATCTGTTTGATTGACTGCAGTTTCACTCTGGTTTCAGCCATTTTTTCAGTCGGCAGGATTTCGTGATCGAATGAAACAAAGGCTTCGTTTTTCCTTTCAGCCGGAAAGTTTACCGAACAGGACAGTTTTCGTATTCATCGTTCAGACTATCGGAATTGGCTGAATGTTAACGAAGTTTCACTCCCGACCCCATTACCCGGTCAATTTAGTTTTAATATTGAACCAATCTAAAGTATTTTCGTTATAAAATTGCCAAATCGCGATTACTTAACTACTGTCACTGTGACCATCGTAGTGACGATAGTTCGTAAATTAAAGTTGAAATGAGTTCTTAAACATTATTACTTTCTTAACGGAGAAGTTTGGAAGGGAATAAGATATCGAGGCGTTTACAAGGCTTATGACTTATGACCTTATGCGTTAGAGTTTAGTTTATAACTGGGTTAGAGCTAACTAACTAACTAACTAACTAACTAACCCTCACGCCATTTCCCCGTAGGAGTAGGCAGAGAGGGTAGAACGCCATACCACTCTGTCCTGACAGACTTCTTTGCTTCCTCTATATTCATTCATCTTCTCATGCGCATACACCGATTTCCATGACCACTTTCAAGTACTTGACGTACTTGGTCATGCCACGTCTTTCTCGGCCTTCCGCGGCTTCTGCATCCAGGCATTTAAACTTCTTTTAGCCGTTCTTTCATCACTCATTCGCTCCACATGACCAAACCATCGTAAAAGCCCTTTCTTAATTTTGTCGATAATGCTTATCTCAGCCTTGCACTCTGCTCTAATTTCGACATTTGTACACCTATCATACATAGTCTTACCACACATTCGCCTGAGAGATCGCATTTCAACAGCATTCAGTCTACTTTCATCCTTCTATTTCCAACACCACGCTTCACTACCATACATAAGAGTTAGAGTTTACAGTTTTTACTCGATATCTAATCAATCATGTAGTTAGTCACTAACCATCACGCAATTTCCCCCAAGGGGTAAACAGAGAGAATAGATCACCACACCACTCTGTCCTGGCATACTTCTCTTGCTTCCTCCACATTCATACATCTTCCCATGCACGCACGCCGATTATTCCTAACTTTCCACATGTCCACTTTCAAGCACTTGTTGTCTACTAGCACTTGTGATCATACCATGTCTTTTTATTGAAACAATGTTTAATAATTATTAGTAGGTATCCAATTCCTGTAAATAAAGTCGTGACAGAAAGGTATCGATCTGCAAAGAGTGACATTCTCTCAACTCCAGAATTAATTTGAATTTAGACTGAAATTATTTTTATTTAGGCTGTGTTCTTAACTTTTTAATAAACGCATCCAAAAAGCCAAAATACAAGGTAAAGAATTATTGCAAAACTGTAGTTTTTTACATGTAAATGTTTTTTACTTATCTGAGACAATTTAATTTGAAAGGTATTTTGAGTAATTTTATATTCAACAAAGAAAACTTTTTGTTGTGAACCTTTCTTGTACATAAATGTATATAGTTCCGTGATAGGATGGCGACCCTACTTTTTATGTGAAACAATGGCCAGGCTGTCTTACAAGTATGAAAAATGCTCTGGCTAGGGTGAAAATTTCACGAATTTGCATTTTAAATATTTGTCATTTGCAACTTTTTTTTAAATTTCATGATTAAAAATGAAATTTTTATTACTGGCTCCCCTAAAATACTACATAAACATATAACTAGTGTTTAGATAACATTTTATTTTAAATTACACAACACGATGAACACGGTGCGGATAAGGTCAGTAGCAGTATTGAGTTGTAGTATTTAAAACTGGGTATTTTGAACTATAATGGAATTAAATCTGCTCGCGAGTGTTACGTAAATATAGCAACATGTGGATCAAAAATTTCATTTGAAAACATTGATTTTCAGTTATGGAAAATATATTTAAAGCGTTTATATTTATCAACGCTTTAAATGAATCAGTTTTTTATTGTGGTATTTGTAAAGCTGTACTAAAAATAAAGTTTCTTTTTCTATCAGTAGAGTAAATAAAGCTGGTGCCTTAAGGGGTTTTTCTAATAAGTTTATATATAAGTATGTTAATATTTTACTTTTGCACTTTTCGAAATTATTTCGGTTGGATTCATAATATAAGTAATTATTTTATATTGTTATGAGGGACTATTATTTATGACTACATGTTATTCAAAAACTTTAATATATTTCGTACATGTTAAAACTGTAAAAAGGTTTCTTTGTTTTGAAATCATACCTGTATCTTTCCTAACACAATATGGTTGCCAACATAATATTCGTTGTAAGAAATTCAAACCTTTATTTACTACGCATTCCTTTGTTTTTACTATTTTTCCCGCCCGAAAAGATTGTTGAAGCGATCGGTTTTCCCGCCAAAGTGGTTTTTTGCCAACCTTCAAATTAATGATAGAGGGGTGGGTCTGAGGGATGGGAGAGGAGAACGAGCGAACAAGGGAATAACATACAACCCCTCTCTTAGTCACAGACGGAAATTACATAGGGGCTGATACCCTTTTAAGAATATAAACAATCAATGAAAGATCAACTAAATCTATAAAACACGTGATTTGCATTTAGGCCCTGAACGAATTGCTTTGGATTGACTTCAATACTATTATTCACTTTTAAAAGAATCAAGAATGAAAAGAATGAAAGAAGATCGGCTAAAAGGATTTACGATTCTAGTGTGTCCTGGTTGTACCATACGAGGAAGGCGAGAAAGGACAACAAAGACAATCATAGTGTACAACAACATACTTGAAGAAGGTCATGTGCAAAGACGGAATAATCAGATTGCGTTGCATTGAGAAGATGTATAAATGTGGAGGAAGCAACGAAGAAAAGCCAGGACTAGAGTGGTTTGGCATTATATCCTATCTCGCACTACTCCTTCGCAGAAAAGGCGCGTAATGGTTAGTTAGTAAGCATAGTAACACATTAAAATCAGAAGTAATTTTTCGAATGAAATAAAAAAAACAAAATCCAAAAATAAGTTAAGGGTTATAGTGTTTGAATAATGGTGTTATTGTGAGTAAGTGTATTATTGTTAAAATAGAATAGATTATCTGTCAATATTAAAGTTGATTTCATATTCAGTAATTCAATGTGTCGCTATTTCATGAAATCATATTACGACAAAATACAAAATAAAAAATAAAATTCGGAAATCTCCACAATCAAATTCTACATCGTAATGAGATGCTAAATTTTCTTTTTTTTTCATTTTATATTTGAATACCTTTATCTATGTTATAACACAGAAAGCAAAACTGTACGAAAAACGAAAATAATTTCAAATAACTCAGTGTAAAATCTCTTCGTACACTATCTCATGTCTCATCCCACATTCAAGTTCTGTTCCTTACTCGAAATCCAAAATTATTTCTAAAATTAGTAGTCATGGAAATGTGCTGGGTGGTGTCCAATAAGGTTGTAGGGTTCAAGGTAGAGACTTTCACAGAATATTGACCTCATCCCATATATTAAACCCATTTTACTCCTTGTTCGTAAGTAAATCGAATATATACATTTCCTTATCCAAGCCAAAACAAAACCCTAAATTCTTGTATATGGATGTGAATCATATGAACCCCATATTAACAAATCTATCGTTCAATTAATAATAAAGAAAAAAAAAAAGTATTTTTTTACTAAATCGTGTTTATCCATATTAGCACTCTCTGAAGGAAAAAGTATAAAATCTTCATGCAGACAGGAAAATTTCTCCAATTGAGTTTAGGCTACAACTATCAAATTTTTGGGTACGTTACCGCATGTTACTTATGCATTTAGAACAATATCTAAGAAGAGAGTTTTAGACTGAGTGGTTAGAGAAGCTGACAGGCTGTCGGAAGGACCCATGTTCGGAATCCAGGAGCGGTGGTGCTTAAATCTTCAAGTGATTTGATGAATTCACATTGTAAATTTGATTTTTCATATCTTTCTATTATTGCGTCAAATATTTTATGTTATAATATAGGACATCCATATTTAAAAAAAACAATACAGATAAAGCAATATTTATAATGCATGCATAATAATATTTTATTAAATTAACCACACACTATTTCCCGGATAGGGGTAGGCAGAGAGGATGAGATTCACTCAACGCACTCAGTTCATGGCATATTTTCTCTCGCTTCCTCCACATTTATATCATCTTCTCATGAGCACGCCAGACGATTTTTCGAGGACTATTCACATGTCAAACTTAAAAGCACTTGATTATGCCATATCTATGTCGACCTTCCTCGACTTCTACATCTAGGCAAACTCGAATTAAAGATTCTTTTAGCCGTTCTATCATTATCAAATCGCTCCAAGACCGAACCATCGTAAAAGACTTTTCTTAATTTAACATTCAATTACTGAAAATAAGAAAAAATATTCGGAGTGTATTATTTCTACCCATTTTCTAGCGCAGTAAATAGGTAGCACTTCTCTCAATATTAAACAAAGAGGTATATTTATATAAAAACGGCGCTTTATAAATTATCCATACTAATAATAAATAAATAACCCAAAAATAGCGAGACTACTGCATAACAACTCAACTGGAAGAAACCACGTCTTTGTCTCAAGACCAAATCTTTGTGAATTTAGTTAAAATGAAGAACTCCACCAAAACACAAGTTAAATAATACTCCTAGAGAGATATCTAGTGTGAGAAACTTGGTTGTTCTAATAGCTATGGAAGGTCCAGGTTGGTAGATCAATTAAATCCTCGGCTTGAATCGCCGCCTGAAGCCTGTTTCAGGAATTTCAGGAGGAAATATTTAGTAAGTGACTAAATAAATTGGAAAAGCACTTTGTTTGCGTGCCATTTTGGTAGTAATTTGCTTTGTATATTATTTACAAATATGCGGACGTGGATTTCACGTTGCATTTATTCCTTCTTCATTATCTGTGCCGTTGGCAGTTTGGGAGTGAAAAATGTCCGCATCATTAAACATTCCCTTGTAGCTCATAGGGTAGAATTGTTTTATTTTTACGCATGTGGTATTTAATACCAAAAAAAATTTAGGTAGGTAAAACCGACTATGCACTTTGGCGTATCATTGCTGTGACCTTTAAACAATCTAGGAACAGATATGGGATACATTGATGGGGAGTATTAACATCTACATTAGGGTTTTTTTAAGTAGTAACAAGAGGATTACTACCTACTACTACTTTCCCTTATCGAACCCAATGGGGCATAGGGCACTGCATCGGATACACCAAGTGCATGGTGTATCTTGATCATTTTTTTAACTACTATGAAGGCCAAGATTGATCAGTCTTCGCTTTCAGTACCAGTCCAAGGTTATCACACATGAAATATTAATATGAAAACCACATGTAAATTAATATTTCATGTTGACCCCTACGGGCGGAATCGAAACCCGCGACCTCAGGCACTGGTAGCCAAATATCGTACCACTATGTACGAGGCGAACTAGTACTTATACATAGTTACTTAAGTTATTTATTAGTTGAAAATAACAATCAAAAGTTTTGAACAAAAGAATGTTAAAAATTGAAATTACGTTTTACAGGTTGATTACTAGTTTTCAATAAAATTCATATTTTACTATTTAAAACGGCTTAAATTTGATTTGGAACTCGCAAAGACGCGATATTATTTTTCAAATGCATTCATAACACAGTTGGTAAAATAAAAAAATACATCGAGTAAAGGAGCTTCTTACGCTTATACAACTTCTACATTAATATATTTAATGTTTATTGCAAAACCGTTTCCTTTGCCTCATTGGCCGAAGAATTCCATCCAAGCTAGGACTCTTCAGTCTCCCTCCCCCACTGATAGGAGCAGTGAGTGGGAGAAAGAAAGAGATACAGTACGGTTAGCACGATTAATTTTCTGAGATTAGTTAAATTCGCATTTTTTACAAGCAATCGTACGTTTACGCCTTAAAACAGGGTGGCGCTTATGCCTTTTGTGTGTGTCAAATATCGAAAAAGCCACGGGGAGGAGAATGAAAGAGGGAGTTAAGGGTGAGCATTTTGACTCGCTATCTTATGTCATATATGAAGAAGGTTCAGATTAGCTGTTAGTTCTGTGTGAACTAGTTACCATTATTAAATAATACACGCGTTGAGTTTGTTTTTTTTTTTTTTTTTACTTCATTTAATACTTCTTCATTAAGCGAAAGTACTATGTATTGTGTAATTTTGTAACAACGGAATCTTCTACATGTTTACTAAAATTGGATTTAAGATTTATTTTATATTAAAGAAATATTCTTTGAAAAAACTTCTTGTTACAATCATCACGATAATAGGAGGCGAGGCGAGGCTAAGAAATAATAGTGTTTTGTCCGATACTTATAACAAGAAAAAAATTTAACGGAGCACACTAAAAGTCGCCGCATAAGTTTTTTTTTACGGAACAATTAGATAAAAAATTAAAAACTTATTTTTTATTTTTCGTTTTTCGTATTTCTCTAGAAAACAGTTTGAAGTATATATTATATGTTATAATGTATACTCACATGTTCCGCCTGTGGGGCAGGGCAGGTAGGGTTTGGCTGCCATGCACGATGGTCGCGGGTTGATTCCCGTTGGGGGTCAATATAAAATAATTTATTTAGAATGTCGATTTCATACATAAAAATATTTCATATATAGTGATACCTTTATACTGGCGCTGAAGGTTAAGATCTGATCTCTTGCATTCAATGTAAAATAATTATCAAGATTCACTGCACTCGTAAAACTGGATTTCACTGCAGCGCCCTTTTATTTGTATTACTGAAACTTTACTTTCTCTTATCGCACCCAATGGTGCTATAGGTTACTGCGTTGGTACACCAAGTGCACAGTGTACTCGATCATTTTATTACCACGAAGAGTAAGATGATCAGTCATTACGCTTCAGAACCAGTCCAAATGGTATTCTCTCATACAATTAATTTATATGAATATCACATATAATATAAATTTTTAATGTTGACCCGAACGGGAATTTGCACCGTGACCTCATGCACGGTAGGCCAAATGCCTACCACTATGAGGCGGACAAACTTCCACTACGAATTACTTTTTGTAAAACTTTCGATTTTTTATTTATTATCTACCTTCTTTTATAGGTTAATTGAATGATATTTTTTAACTTCATCATTTTTTTAAGTTAAAGGTAAATTAATACGATGTGTCTTTTTATAATAAAAGCTTTGTTATACTTTAATCAAAATAATACATTTTATTAAAGTATAAGTGGAAAAACAGCAAAAATCCACTTTAGGATAGTAGCTTACGTTTTACAGTCCTCAGAAGGTCTTCTTGTTTCTAATCAAGGATACGATGTCCTTGTTCCTGTTGTGGAACGGAAGGATTCTAATTTTCCTTTATTTTTTTTACCTGAAAGGATTTCCCTTAAGGGATGCTCTAATTCTCTCGATACAGTGACGTAGAAAGTTATCTCTGTTTAATTTCTAAAGTTTATTTCACTTGTTTTATGATGTATGTATAAATTTATAATGTGGATAAGGACTTTGAGAGAAGGGTAAGTGCTGAAAACAGAGTTTATTGGTGCCTAAAAATCGAAAAGTGGCTAACAGAAAAATTATCGAAAAGAAGCTAAAATTGGCAGTACAGAAAGCAGTTCTTTGGTACCAACATTGTGTATGGTAGTGTGAGCGTAGTGTTGGAAAAAGAAGGATGGAAAGTAGACTAAATGCTTGTCGAAATGCGATTACTCTCAGGCAAGTGTGTGGTACATTTTAGGTGTAAAAATGGTCGAAAATTAGAGCAGAGTGCAAGGCTGTGAATAAGCATTTATCGACATTATTAAGAAAGGGTGTGAAATGGCTCGATTAAAAAAGCGATTACTTAATTAGGTTTTTAAATTAAAACAAAAAAAATCAGTATGAAACGTAAAAATATACAATAGATACATATCGTAAAAAAAATCTATGCAATTTAAGAATATTTAAACATGTATTTATAACATGCGGTCTCTTCACTTAAATTGAAAATTACTTTATTTACGAGTACCAACAAAAATATGTTTTTTTTTACATTTACCAAACTATATTAAATATCTGCTAATTTGACCTCCAATATCTTAAATTATCTTCCTTGTCCAATTAAACACCTAAAAGTTACTTATAATCTTCATCATATTACCATAATATTACCTGTGCGTCAGCAACTAAATTTTCAAGATCAATTAATCAGTATCGCAAAGGATCTAAACTGTCAAAGGGAAACATACACTACGTCTTCATCAAATTCCCAGGGGGTTGTTTTGGAAAATTATCAGCAAACTTATGGCGTATCATAATGTGATTCAGGATATTGGTGACTGACCGAAATAAGACCTATCGATCGATCTTACTGAAGCGATAGACTGAAAAACTTGCCTTCATACAAACGATTTATTTTATCTTAATCATTTGTTTAATGACGGCAATACAACCAGTCTTGCGCTTCGAATCCAGTCCAAGGTAGCACATTTAAAAACATAATACTTCTAAAAAAAGTAATAATTAAACGAATGTTTCGTATGAACCCCGACGGAAAGCGAGCCCCTAACCTCGTGCGTGGTAGATCAACAAGCTTACCACTTCACCACGAGGTGTCTGGACATTTTATTTTATTGTATTGAAGCTTCAATAACGTGAAAATCGACGTTTTCTCAATTTAACTAACCAACTAACTAACCAACCATCACGCCATTTCCCCGAAGGGGGTAGGCAGAGAGGATAGAAACGCCACACCACTCTGTCCTGGCATACTTCTCTTGCTTCCTCCACATTCGTACATCTTCTCATGCACCCACGTCGATTATTCCGACTTCTCACTTGCCCACTTTCAAGCACTTGTTTTACTTGATCATGCCATGTCTTTCTCGGCCTTCCTCGACTTCTACATCCAGGCACAGTCGCATCATATATTTTTTTAGCCGCTCTTTCATCATCCATTCGCTCTACATGACCGAACCAACGTAAAAGACCTTTCTCAATTTAACCAGTCTAAATATAAATTCGGTACTGTTTGCAAGCACAAACGTCCGAAATATTTTATAATATATACCTTAGACTGGCGCGGAAGCGTAAGAATGATCACCTTACCTTCATGTAACAAATTATCAAGATTCACTGCACTTGGTGCGGATAGGGTAGTACCGTCTAGTAGTAGTAGTAACGTCTTAAATATTCGTCTTAATCAGTAGAGACCCATGCCAATGATCTGGCCCCGACTCACTAGATAGTCCGTGTCGAGTCAGGGCATTGATTAATGATTATAAACACAGAGCACATTCGGAACACGGAGGTGAGGCAACGTTCGTAGCAACCCTTGGTATTTACTGTCATCCGGCGAACCTAAGTATGCCTCCCGAGAGCCTCAACCATGGTTGCCTATTTTACAAGGCATCAGGTTCTCGGCGTCCTTGATGTCCACTGTTGACAATTCGCCGGCGGTTTGCGTCAGATCTACGAGACGTGGACCTGATTTGGGAGTGAGCAAGCGAACTGGCGGCTGATCGCTTGGCTTGAAGGTAGTTTGTGATAGCGATGATAATAAAATAATACATGTCTGACATACTGCCTTACAAATTGTAACCTATAATAATTGGAGTTTTCTTTAATCAACATGATGTTCTCTGTTTTAGTTTTCCAAATAAAATAAGAAATCAAATACAAATGAAATAAATCTTTGATAGTTAAATGATGATAAGTAAATAAATTATCCGGACGGAAACACTTTTATATCACGTGTATAAGTATACATTACGCTTCGTAAATCTCGTATGGAGTGGAGAAAAGGATGTTGGTATTAAATGTCCTTGCTTTATTATTTTCCAAACTATTAGTACTAAGCTTCCGTGTTTCACTTTTATTTCACGGAAAATAGCCCTACTGGAAAACCCTAACGGGGAAATGCCCCAAAAATGGCACTCTTAAAGCAAAACCGGAAACGGGGCATTTGACATTCAAGCAAACTTCAACACGTATAAAAAAACACGTTTTATTCGCATCACCCTGATAACGCTCCATAAACACATATGTACATTTTTACAAAGTGCATTTATTTAACCGTACCGATCCTGTGTGACAAACACTATTTGCTTCGTCTAGACATCCTGGAATGCATTAATCTATCCAGAAGTAACAGGTCCGGCGTAAAACTGTTCATGTCCATGATACGTATATCATTTCAGCCATGAAATTTTAAAAGTATTCATATTACAAAGTGTCGTTATTTTACTTGAAGTTTTATAATTTTAAGTAGATTTGCGGCCCGTTTCAAATTTGGATTGGACACGGCATTTGGGGACATCTATGTTTTACTCTTGAAACTTGTTTAGAGTTAAGGTTGTGGAGTGGAGTTGGGAGAGGGGTTGAGAGGGGGTTTAGAGGAGAAGTTTTTGCCTTCATTTGTCTTTATTTCATTTCTAAGACTTTTCCGTTTATCATTTTCTCAGTTGTAAATAGAATGAAGTAAGAAGTAAAGTACTTGGTATCTAAAATGAGTCGGTAGTGGCTCAGTGGTAGCGTCGCAGACTCTGAGATTAAAGATTGTGGGATTAAATGCTCAATCATTTAAGATTTTATTTCTTTAATAATATAAATCGCTTAGGCAATGGCACTCTTTAAAATAATGTCTGAATTGAAATACACGCAAAAATTTTGATTGCATGTATTCAAATATAATGTCTATAATTATAAATATAAAACCAATGGGTGCGGATAAGGGAAAGTAGTAGAAGTAGTATTAAATTACTAATTGTTCGCCTCTTGGTGTTGTAACTAGCCATGATAATAAATAAATAAATAAATGATGATGTGGGTCGACGGAATCAAAAATAATATTTTAATATTAAAGTTTTTAAAAAATAATAATTAAAAAAGGATTTTTACATAAAGATTTTCAATATGTATCTAATGTCTTAGATTGATGCTGGACTGATCAACTTGCCTTCATGTGACAAATAACACGATTTAATGTACTTGATTTAGGACGCTTTAGAGTAGGATTTACTCCACAATCTCTCCTTCCTTTGGACTCTTAAGTTGGAAGTTAATATGTCAGCCGAGGTTGCTGCTGCGTTTTCTCTGGGCGTGGTTGGCGGGGGACGGGCGAGAGGCTGCGGTAGGGCGGGAAATAGATGTAACTATAAACTAAAAAAAAAGGTAGAATTACTAATATCCCTATCACTGTAAATTTGGGCCAGCTCCTTGAGCAGGTTTGGGTGAATGTGTTTTTGACAATCTTAGAGCTGAGATAGTGATAGGGGCAATGAAAGCATTCGGTCGCGTATTTAACCTTCTTTTCTTCCGCTTTTTCCAGTTAAAACTGAATCTATTAAATTTCGCGGATAGGCTTTAAAAAATCGGTAGAGTTGTGAAAAAAGACTAAATAGTCTTTAAAACAGTCTAGAGAAAGGTTGGGGCTTTCACTGTACTACAGATCAACTACACGATGAGAAAGAATCCTTGGCATTCAAAGGAAAAGAGGAAGAAAAAAAAAGCAATAAATTTTGAAGATAACAAAACTCTATTTTTCTATTTTTTAAATTTTATTAAATAAAAATAAATAAACAAATAATACAACAATCGACAATCAACGAATACTCAATTAAGAAAATGAGGCTATTATTACATGCATAAGTATTAGTTGTATTGATTATTTTTAATATTTTTTATTTTACAGATATCATCATACTCGTATGTATTCTCTTTTTTTTAAATTTTTTTTTTTTCATTTTTTTTTTTTCAAATTTTTTTTTTTGTAATATCACATATACATAAGAAAAATAAACAAAAATCCCACCAAGGCATAGCCTGTTTGTGGGTATACAATAAATGTTAATGTGAATTTGTTCACACTCTTTTATGCAGCATGCACGAGACAAAAGAAAAAAAGGTAATTCTAAAAATATAACATATAATATTGATATATTTATACATCTTGAATTAATACTTTTCCTTGATCGCTAAGTTCAATAAATTTGACTTGGTCCTGTAAACTCCCGCCATGCGATGGGCCACCCACCCCCACCCTCGCTCGGTTCGTGTCAGTATTGTGTAGCTAATACGGAACCCCAGTTAGGGCGGGTAATCCATCACTGATGGTTCCTAGTGAAAATTCGCGTTTTCATTTATCTCTGAACTGAAAATGTTCTTAAAAATTTCGTTTTATAAAAGCGAAACACTGCAAAAATCCAACCGTTTTATAAATACAACAAATAATTTTATCTGTAATGCTGGCAATTATTTTTTTTGTTAGTCAGTGATACCGTTCAATAAAATTATTTGTTTAATATTGATTCCTATAACTCCAAAATAGACCTGTAGCTTCTTATGACTTTTATCTATTTACCTAGTCTTTTGGCCATACATTTTTTGGGGCAAAAAAAAATTATATCTTTCGTTTTCCTACTATAACATTTTTTTATTTATAAAAAAATGTTATAATCAGGTACTCATGTAATTGGTTCATTTCCTATTTGGTCTGAAATATTAAACATGAATAAATTTCACAGATATTTATAAAAAAAAATGTTCAAAATTAATTAACTTTTGCAAGATTTTTTTTGTATTTTTTCTAACAACCGATTTACAGAACTATCAACAATAATATTCACCAAGAATATTTATAAAAAAAAATGAGATATAAAAAATACACCCTTTTTAAAAATAACACAATCTTCGTTGTTACGCTTTTAAGGTATTTAAAAAAAAAAAATTAAAGCTCTTTACATTTTTTATATATTATTATTATTAATGGATTTCTCACTGGAGAACCTCCGCCGAGGAAAGTATTTTACGGGCTAATGTCTTATTTAATTTATGCCGACAATATTTTTTATAAATAAAAAAAAAAATAAGCAATAACTTAGAGGCATGATTTGTGAATATTAAGGTATTATTATTATTGTAGATAATTTTATATAAATCGTTCATTACAGCTTGCAAAACGTGATATTTCTTGGTGTTTTATAATGGATATTGTTTGCAGGTGAAATTATTAGGTTCAGTGGATACTAATTAAGGCTTTCATCCTGCCTTCAAAATAATATGAAAAAGCAATCAATTGTACGTTCAAGCGCTCACCTAGCCCTTGCGAAAGCAAGAAAACCTTGCCTAAATAAATTCTTGTCCAGTAACCTTTGCGTGCCGTAACTAGAACAAAAATTTAGGTCATGTTTGGCGATAATATGGAACGATTCGTATAGCTGTTTTTACACAAACATTTACTATTTTAATAAATTAAGTATTTAAAAAATGTATAAAAATAATGCTGTTGTTAAATACTGATAGTAAAACACTTTTTTTTTTTTTAACATATTTTATTTTTGACTAGTCACAATTACTGTCACACTGTAAACTGTATAAAAACGTCTCAAATAAGATAATATAACTCCAGGAAAAAAAAACAATTTAGTAATAATCTCAAATTATTAAGTAGTAAAATCAATATCCGTATAACCTTTAACTTCTTAACTATTACATCAATAGCACTATTATTATTTTACATTTTGTAAAGAATTAAATAAAGTGAAGAAAGTATTGCCGTAAAAAAATCGTATAATCTAACCTAGTAATCTTTTACTAGCATATATTTTTTTTTTTTCGAAAAGTCATCTTCATTGATAAAAAAACTTTTGGTTGTCTGTAAAGTCGGTTTACGGACGATAATTTTACGTGATAACGTCATAAAAAAACATTGATGAAAAATAGTATACTTTTATGAATTGAATTGAATTATTATTACTAAATTATCATTATTTTGTAAAATATAAAGCAGGAGTTAATTAAAAATTAAAATTTTTTCCATAAATTATCATTATTTTACTCCCTGAAACAACCACAACAGTTGGTGTACGTGGCGATGAGTCGGGTAACGAATATAGACTATAGACGTGGAAGAGAGATAGATGCGTCACAAACCGAACGCTTAGGCCGATCGTGTCTCTCTATCGCTTGTTCCGCGCTCTCGCTTGCACACTCGGATCAGGCGGAACGTGACAATGAGTCATGTTTTTTCTTGTGTGCAGCCGGTGTTCATCGATTTATTAAAAAATGATTGTGGTTCAGATATTATTTGTTTACAAGTTAAGAAAATCATTATATAAAAAAATTATCTATGGTGAAAAGAGGTTTTCATACCGACCGCGACCAGAGTACGTGTTGTTCCATAAATAGCAGATGTTTAATGTTATATTTAATGTGTTTTCGACATATTTAATGAAACCATTTGCTTAATTTGTAGTGAAATAATAAGCCCTTATTATTCTATATTAACAGTCACGCTACAGCTGAAACTAAAATATAAAGGTTGTAACGCAACTTTCAGGAGCCTTCGAATTACATATTATGATATTAAATTCTTAAGCGTGTGAATACATTGACCTATAGAAGTACGAATAGCTTGTTTTTATCAATATAGCTTATTTGTATTTTTGTTTCGTAAATTATATCGTTACCACAAAAATATATATTATTTTCTGCCCAATTTCATTAGTTGATATGTAATAGTTTATTAGATTTTTGTTAGGTTAGTTCATATATCAAGCATAACAAAGTGCGCTTTTTATTTTTACTGAATATTTTTTAACGATTCTTTACGATTTACCGAATGAATAAATATTTATTCTCAAGTCAACACTTTATTTATTTTTATTTTATTTTATTCGGGATACAAACAGATGTACAGGTAAAACATAATATAATTAAAACAAATAATTAACAATAACATGCCTGCCATCCAATTGTATGTATCCGCAGGTAGCTTTAAACAGTTAAAAGAATCTACTTATAATGTAAATAAATATTTGTCATCTTAAGTCTGTAAGTTTTTAAGTTCTTTTATATATTTGTTATATGAGGTATTAAACATATCTAAGCTATTAAATTTATCATCAAACGCTTTACAAATTCGAGGAATCGTAGAATTATTTCTGTGATTTGTTTGATAAAAATACTACTAATTATTTAAAATACTTAAGTCGTCACATACAAAAATTAAAAATGACCTTAAAACACGTTTCACCTAGTTTAGCAAAAAAATACATTATCCAGAAAACAATAATTACAACAGTGTAGAAGATATGGGCCTAGATTAATATGCTGTTTGATATAGGGCTTCACTATAAAGCAATTTATTTAAAAATATAAAGTGTTCATAAAGCCGCAATTATATTAGAGCCACGCTTCCCCCACCACCGATCCCACGCCGATCAAAATCGAGTGACATGCGTGGCGTCAGATCGGTCGGCGACACGCGGGATATGTCTAATATAATCATTTCCATACTAAATGTATGAAATCGATTCCAAACCCAAGCACAAATAAAATTGGGTTCTTTCCAAATTTTTATTTCAAAAAATTGATTGAAAAATTACAATATCTAGGGAATTTTTTTTTAATTTTTACGATGTCATATTAACTATCTAGCGCGGTTTTAAATAGCGCTTTTTCAAACCACTCGCAAAATCCTTCATTTGGCGCGCATGCGGTGTGACGTCACAGCAATATAGGCCCTCACTACGGAATGAATTTCGCGCCTTTCGCGGTGGACGGTTATGACGTCATTAGCCAATAACGGGCGTTAAAAATCATTCGTATTTTCGTGTTTTTAAAACATAAAATTATAAATGAAAACAAAAATTTTTAACATTGTGTTTTATATCATTGGATTTGTAAAAATATACTTTAAATAATTATAACGTTTTCAAGGATATTCGTGCTATCGGGAAGAACCCTATTGCGGCTTTAGTCGCGTTAAATACAGAACAAAACTTATTACTATACATTACATAATTTTAAAATGTTGAACTTGGAGTAACCAGAACCAGTACGAACACTTAAAAGGTTGGAAAGCTATCTATATTTTGGGTATGGGTTTGATTTTTCATTGCCGCGCAGAAACCTCAAAGCCTCCATCTAGCGGCTCAACCTTCACGTAATGTCTGCCTTGCCAAGTAGGTCAGGGGATCAAATTTCTAAGTACGGGGAAAGTTTCACAAGGTCCAATATCAATATTGGTAAAAAGTGGTGATTTGCTTGCTCCATCATCGCAAAATATTATCTTGGTGACGTGTGATTTAAAGAAGGGTGTGTCAATGTATTTTATTCTACATCAGAGGCCAGCACAGGAGCTGGAATTTTGCTGTTTTATAGTAAATTATATTAAATTTATCATGCATATTGTAATCTTTATTTTTCATACATACCTACTGTAATTTTTATTTATCATGCATGTTGTAATTTTAATGATGATCAGTGTTATCAGGTTTTATTTTCGTTATTTATCGTAAATATTGTAATTTTTATTTATCATATTTATATACAATTTTAATGTAATTGTTGCATCATCAATATTATTATTTTTATTTTTTATTATTATACATTTTGTAATCTTAATATTAATTGTGTTACTTTGTTAATTATTTTACTTATTATTGTAAAAGGTACCGAGTACCGTTTATATGAAATAAATAAAATTAATTAATTAAAAAAAATATTGATAGCCATAAAACTTCAAAAAAATATTACACCAGTAAACAATTTATTTTTAGGGAAATTTGCATATATTGATTTTGGAAAAAAAAAACCTGTGTGAAAACCTGGGATCTAGTGACGTCCACATGCTCCACATAGGAGCGAACGTGGCAAAAGAAGAAGAAGAAACCTGTGAAAAATAGTTATATCTGATTAACAAACATCAATGTATGCATACTCAATTTTAATTCAATGTGTGATCAGAAATTCTTTCATATTAAAATGTCTGTTTTTCCTTTTCACCAGCATCACCGGCCCTTTTTTTCGGTGGCAGATCATTTACAAAAGGACTTAACAATGGGTTTGATAAAAGAATACCGATAAAATTGTTTATTGGTATGCTCTGCTGCTGGCATCAAACGAAATGTAAATATTAAGCCTTCATTATTGGAATTTAACGTTGCTGTCTTCTCTGTAGAAGATTTGAGAATTATTTGACAAATGTTCATTAAATAATTAAGTGTGGACGTACCACATAAATTCGCTTATGGTTTCTTACAAATTCACAATCTGTACCTTCATTCCTTTTTCATCTTAGGCAAAACCATTCTGTAATCTATAATGACGCTCCTAAATAAAATATTAAATCATGATTCAATTGTAATATCAAGTCCATTTTGAATATTTGTTTTTCAATATGTCATTTATTTTCATTTTTCTCTACTAATTATTATATAGGCTTGAATATTCTTATAATTAACTACATGGTAATATTAAATACGATATATTTGTTCTTCAGCGTCAGTTGTAAAAGTCGTTTAAATTTTCTGCATATTTAATTCTTTAATTTATGATAATATATAAAGATTTTGTAATAGTACAATTTATAAACTATCTCGACTGGTATTAGTAATTAACCAATGAAATAATTTATAATATAGCAATTTATTAAGGTTTTATGTATACTGTAATATCCGTATACTAACTAACATAAAGAACCTACCATGCCAGTTCTCCCAGTAGGGGTAGTACAGAGAGGATAGGAACGCCATATCTTACTCTGTCCCCTGTACATACTATTCCTTTGCTTCCTCTACATTCATACATCTTCTCATTGCACATTAGCCGGATATTTCTCGTTCATTACTTTATATATGTATGTTAAAATATATCCTTATTTATTTAAAGGGTTGTCGCAATTTAGTGAGATTGTTATGAAACTTGATGAAAAATATGACATAAAAATGTATTCAAAATAAAGAAAAAAAGGCAAATCTAACGCCTTTTAACATGTGTTTGATTTTTATGGCGAATACAGGCAAATAAAATTTTTAAGGTCAAAGGTGGCTTATGAAATCTGAATTAAATTATTTTACTCAAAGAGTATTTACACTATAAAAGTAAATACAATATATCATCATCATACCATATCCGCTCCCTATGTGGAGCATATATAATCCACTCCACAAACTGCCTCCAGGCCAAGCGATCGGCCGCCAGCAATTCTCGTAAGACACCTATTCTCAAAACTCAGAAGTCTGCTTTCTTGGGCCCTGGTTAGGTGCTACGATTCGCAGCCATAGAGGAGAACAAGTGTGATGCAGGAGTTATAAAGGCGGCATTTTATTTTGACCGAGTAAACATCCGATCTCCAGACAGCTTTCATACTGTTGAATGCGGCGCCCGCTACTCCAAGCCGCACTCCCATTTTTTTCTGAACTCTGCCGTTTTCTGTCATGTACGCTCCCAGATATTTGAAACTCTCGACCCTTTCGATGACTTGTCCCGACAAAGCCAGGGGGATCTGGGCATCTTGGCATATACAATATCTACACTCTAAAAGCATGTCCACTCTTAACTCTTCAGGAAGACGTCTATTTATTATGCATCATCATCATAATCATATCATATCCGATCCCCATGTGGATCATATGCATTCCACAAACTGCCCCTAACCTAAGCGACCAGCGGCGACCAGATCCCGTACGTCTTTCTTAGTTCACCGTCATTGACGATGTGATTTAATTGAATGACCAGGACGTAAAAAATAAAAAGCACGAACGATTTGTACCCAACTAACCGCCTTTCAAACAAAATACCTTATCAATATCAATATAACGGTGTTGGCAAACGCCCCTAAAAATCCAATCTCCTTCAACGCATTCACCTAATGCGTTATAAGCTCCCAAAACATTCTCAGAATTAAGTAAACACCCCCGCTTATCTTCCTACCCCTAGACAGCAGTGCTGCCAGGGCTGCAAACTCGGAGACAAATGATTTGTCAAAAATGTAGGAGGTCTGAGATCGATTCCAATATTTAGTTTGGTTTATTTCATTTCTCCCAAAAGCTATAACAACGCGATGCTCCCTTTTATTATAGAACTTCAGTTTTTCAGCATCCTGGACGTCCAGTGCAGACAAGTCGGTAGTTTACTTCAAAACTACGGAACGTAGACTTGCTTTTAAGAAAATCAAGTTACTGGCCGGTCACTGAGCTAGAAAGAGGTTGATGTAATTGAATTGAACTGAATGGAGAGGGAATATATGGGATAAATAATTAATGGATGAATAATTGAAAATGACTAGATTTAATTCTGATTTTTTTTATAGTAAAGTCATAGTCGTTAATACAATTTCAGCTGGAACTTGAAAACGTTCTTCGCATAGAAATTACTCATTTCACGGGATTTTCACAAAGTTAAAAATAATATTTAATTTAGAAAAATAATGTTATATTGATATTGGAAGAGAAAGAGTAAATATTTATAAATCGTTTTTTTTTCAACCCTGAATACCGCCTTGCCACTAGAAGGCTATTTGCCTTAGATTGACTGGA
This sequence comes from Micrasema minimum, assembly GCA_022494985.1. Classification (NCBI taxonomy): domain Eukaryota; kingdom Metazoa; phylum Arthropoda; class Insecta; order Trichoptera; family Brachycentridae; genus Micrasema; species Micrasema minimum. The sequence continues at coordinate 37,127 of JAGVSP010004513.1, forward strand.
GTTTCTTTAGTCTTAAACAGGGGTAGGAGCGAATCATGTCAAAAGGCCGAAAGCTTTACGGTTATCTATGAAACAACTGCAAGTAAATACGCTAGCCTTTTTACAAGTTTCTTGATTTGGATAGTTTCCAGAGTGCATCTTGTAGATGTGGTATCGAAATTTCAAGAAAATACCGCTGGGCAAGGTATAACCAACACACAACTGAAAAGACAGAAGAAAGAATTAGAATATAATAATGCCTAACTTGATATTTATAATTCGATTCGTCACCAAAAATTTTTATATTTTGATACTATTTATTTACATTTTTATAAAAAGATATGCTTGTAAAGAGTTAAACAAAAAAATAAATGGAAAATCATTCATGTAATTCGTTTATAACATTAGTGACTTCCTAACAGGAATATAAGAAAATCCAAAACTACGTGCCAAATGCCAAAAAATATTTTCTATTTAAATTGAGATTGAAAATACATACTTGTTTCTGAAAATTGAAATTATATAAAAAAACATCTGTAGAGATACATATTATATGAAATTCTGGCGTCAAGTCATTAGCCAAAAGGCGGCTTCTTATTGTAAAAAACAAATAATGGTATATTTTTATGAACAACATTTTGAATGAATACAAATACTTGTAGACAAATTACTGGATTATACCCATGCTGGGCTGATATCAGATATTATTGATATCTCAACAGAGACAGAGAAGCTCTGGAAACGAATGTGGGTTATCTAGGCGTTTACAGGGCTTATGACCTGTCATTGGCTGGGTTAAGTGGCCACTTGATGTATGACAACATTCCCCATTCCGCCCATTATCTGATAACCATATATGACAAATTTTTGAAACTTCTATAGATGTTGAGTTTGTACAGAAGAATCCACATGCGAGTTGGTTTTTCGACAGATTTTGAATATTTTTAATATTCTTTCCCTATAGTGACATCTATTGAGAATATAGTTAAAGCATTTTTTTTTGGAATGGGGAATGTTGTAATACATCAAGTGGCCACTTAACCCAGCCAATGACAGGTCATAAGCCCTGTAAACGCCTAGATAACCCACATTCGTTTCCAGAGCTTCTCTGTCTCTGTTGAGATATCAATAATATCGTATATTTTTATGTTTATCTGTGGATATATTCGATAACATCAAAATATCGTCGAATTTTATTAATGAGGATAGAACTAAAGTAAGGGGCTTCTAAATAAAATGTCTGCAAATAGCATGTATTGTATTATCCCGTATTTAGACAAATTTTGTTTTGGTGTGGTAAAATTTCCAATAAAAATCAGTTCATGTAGACGTTTTCGGTTTCCTGAAATCCCTTTCAGGTTTCCCCGAATATTTCAGTTCTGAAAAACAATTTGAAACTTTACTTTCCTGAAGGCTTCGTATGAAAACAGGTTGTTATCCAGTGGCGTTCCCGGGGAGTGGATTGTAGGCTGTATGCGACCAGTGGTGGGGTTAGAGGGGGAGGATGAGAGTGAAGGGAGACCCTTTTATATGTACTCACAATAGAGATGTGCCAGTTTTAGAAAAATTATCGAATATTTTTGAACAAGTTAAGGAAATATTTACATAATATAGCATATTTTTCCATTTTGTACCTGTAAAATTGTCTGATTTGATGCTTCTATTGTTTAGATCCCTAGCTTGTTACAGTTTTCAAAGAAAAAACATGTTTTAATATAAACAAAATTTCTGTTCTTAAAGTTGCATAAATTTATTATTTTTTTACTAAATAACAGTAACACATTTTATTTAAGGACACTTGTTTAAAAAAAAAACATAGATCCAAAAAATTAAACGCATTGTTTTATCATCATCATCGTTCCATATCCGCAGCCTGTGTGAAGCACATGAACTACCTCCATGCCAAGCGATCAGCCGCTAGTTCCCGCGTTTCCTTCCAAGTCAGGTCAATGTCCCACAGATGGCAGATTGTCAACAGTGGACGGCCAAGACGCCGAGAACCAAATGTAAAAAAGGCAAGCTTGGTTAAGGCTCTCGGGGCTAGGCTTAAAGCTAGTATAATGCCGAAACGCTTTCGCCGGATGACAGTTGATGATAATAAGGGTTGCTGTGTCTGAATTCAGTTATTCGATTATGTGGGGACATCCGATAACTCCTATTATTATTTTAACTCCCGTCTCTACTGGCTACAACCCTCGTATCCCGGTTTAGGCAGGTTATACATTATTAAGCAGAGTGGATAGTAAAGGTTGTATTGAAAATCATTTCCAGAATGGAATACCTACAGTTTGATGAAGTTTACTGTTTAGTTATGAGCTTTTTATTCCTTTTTGTTACTTCATTTATAAAACCGCAGAGGTATAAATATTTTATTTGCACTATTTTATATATTTAAACCTTTTTCACAAATATGCAGAGGTATAAAATACACGAATATACATTTTATCTTTTGCAATTACTATATTGTTTCTTTTAAACTGAGACGATCAATATCGAAAAAACTAAGTCCGTATAAAATTAGTGTTACACAATACAATTTGATTGTTTTTATTGCAGATTCAAACGAAAGCGTACTTTTTACATGGTGTTGTAATCGACGAATAACATCAATTTTTAAACTTTAATTAAGCAAAATTATTTTATTCATAACATTAATAAATTAAATTTCGAGTATTTCCAATGAAAACGTGATGTTTTTTTTTTCAAACGTATTGCAGAATCGAATAAAAAATTGAATTTCGTCGATTATTTTCATGAAACCGAACGAATAGCACAAATACGATTTTATCCTTGTGTCAATTTAATGTAATCCACATATATATATTTTTAAATATGTGTATTTCGTGGTGACGAGTTGCAGTATGCAACTAAATAGGACGTTATTGTATTTTGTATTATGTATATATTGAAGTAAATATTTTAAAAAAAAACATTAATCTTCTTAAGGGAGATTAATAAATATTATGTAGCGCCAAATTTATTTTATGGATGAAAAAATTAGACACAAATTAATTGTATTTTGTTTTAAATTGGAATCAGGTTTTTAGTACGTATTTATAATATTATGTTAAGAAATACGACTAGGTATTTTTAATAAAAAGTTCTAGGTGGTTAGAAAAAACATCCTAGTTGAAATATCTTATGCGGTGATTTAAAAAAATATACCACAAAAAATCTGATTCTGCTATTACCTACCCAAAAATGTGATTCTGGGATATTTTATCACCAGTTTTATTTAAAACCATCATTATAAATTCATTTCCGCTCCCTATGAGGAGCATATGGATTTCACAAACAGCCTCCAAGATAAGCGAGCAGCTTCCAGTTTCCGTGCGTTTTCCAAATAATTCAATTCGACAATCAGTAGTTCTGATGTTTGTAAAAAAGCATTTATTTTATACTTTTATTTACAATAATTATTGACCAACCGATTACAGATATGAAATAATAAGTCCTTTTACTATTGCATTTGTATAAAGACATCTACATGTTATATAGATGACGTTAATATATCATATGACTAACAATTTGGGAACGAATTTGCGTCGGTTATAATACCCAACGGACCTCAGAGCTAACTCCAAAGTTATACAATTTATATCTAAGTAGAAGCGAAGCCCCCTCAAGACGGGGGTTGGACCGGAGAAGGGGAGAGATTTAGGGGTGAGAAAATCAGGAGGGATGAAATGGATTTGGACAAAATGCATGTTATGTATCAAAATTGCATTTTTGGGAACCTGCCATTCTTTGTTTCATCTTTTTGTCGCATAAATTATTTACTGTGAATTTGCTTAAAAAAATACTACTAAAAAGTAACAACTATTCTTCAAAAATTCAATACTGATTTTAAGTCACAATAAAGCATTGAAAAGAAAATCTGTATTTCAGCAAACAATCCGTTCAACTCACCAATGTATTTAAATGCTTTCATTTTGATGCTTTGATAAATTAATCTTTAGTGATTAGCTGAATGCAAAAATATTTCTATGATAAGACTCGAGTTTTTAATTATATTTTTTTAATCTGAGGAGTAATGGGATAATACAACATATTTTTTACGACGATATCTCGACACAAATCGCATTAAATTTCTTTACAAAAACGATATCATAATGTTTGTCAGAACCTTTTGAATACATTAGAGTAGGAGTTTAGAGTTTAGTTTAGCAACGTATAAGGGTGAGGGTAAATAATATTTCAGTTGAAACCAAACTCTATGAGGCCGTGAAGGTGTTCTATAACACTTGATGTGATATAGAAACCCACAGAGTACAGCTCGGGGGTAGGAGAGCAAGGGGTAAGCTATTAAGGGTGGTATAGGTAATAGTATTACTCAACCTGTATTCTATACATACACACACGTGCTCCAAGAGACAGACTGAAAATTTAAATGAATGTTTCTCACGAAAATCCAATAAACAAGTTCAATATTTTTTTCGAAAATACGTAAATAATATGTATGATTTACGATTTTATAAATTTTTTTACGATATTTTTTTATGTACTTAATGTTTTCTGTCTTACATATCGGCATATAATTGTTAATAAGGGATTGTATTAGTACCTACACTAAATACAGTGGATATACAGAGATCAGCTTTGTGGCACAATTAATTCCGACTATTTGAAAGCAGCCCGAAATTTTTGAGTATATCACTATCATAAAGGGAAAGTTTGGATTTTAAAATTCTTCTTCTTCTTAAGGTAGACCTATGTACAAGGGTCCGTATTAGTTTCATTCGACGCTGCCTCTTGGAATGTCGACCCCTAGCTGTCCGTCCATCTTCTTATTGAAGGTTTTCGGCTATCTATAAATCCGCGATATAATTTAGAAAACACTTAAATTTCTAACGCTTGCCTAAAGTGCAGCCGAGCATACTCCACCACATGACTCGAGGTCGCATTCCCATACAAACGTACTCCTCGATTTTATACCTGGAATTTAACATTAGAGCAATGATTTTTTCACATATTTTAGATATCGACCATATGCGCGTTTGTATCTTCTTATTTTTTACATATTTTTTTTATCTCCTTTAACAAATAACATATCAAAAAAATAAGACAATGCAAACACGCATTTGGTCGATATATAAAATGAGTGAAGAAATCATTGCTCTAATGTTAAATTCCAGGGAGAAAATCGAGGAATATGTTTGTATGTCAAGCGGCCGCGAGTCACGAGGTTAGTATGTTCTTATGTACTACTTCATTACGAAAAGGTTTTTGATGCTTAGTAAATGTTTATTTATACCAAAAAGAGTTTATTTTCAAACAAGCCATGATTGTGAGCAGGTGTGCTTACTTGAACTGGGATACCAAAAGGAAATTGAATTTAAATTACGCTTTTACCAAGCAAACTTCCGCCTCTGGATATTTACCCAATTCCAAAAGTGTAGGACTGAAAAACTTAAACTATGTAAGCAATAAGCAATTTAAGATTTGATGACCTCTGGTTTAAAATAAATGAAATTCTCCCATTTCCTTACGAAAAAAAACAGTTATTTCCTTTTCCCCTTATTCGTACTTAATAGTGCATAGGGCCTTTCACCAAGAGCAATATATAGGTAGGTAGATAAGTAAGTACAACGAGCGTTTTAAAAGTATTAATTAAAATTTCTTAATCTGCTAATATAATTTTTAACCTTTATTAAAATTGAGGGCAGTGAAAAATAATGAAAAGTGCGAATTATGTAAAACTAATTACAAATTATCAGCACTGTAAATTGTAATTGGAGACTATTACTGTGTCAATATGAAATTTAAATTAGAAAATATGAAAGGTAGCATAAAAAAACCCTCACATTAATTTAAAATTTTATTTTCCAAAAATTTTAAATTTTTTTTTTCCCCCAATTTAACCCCAGACCCCTTTGGGGGGAAACCCCCGGGGGGGGCTTTTCC